>DWMY01000029.1:0-79398 GCA_018249775.1 Heliconius hecalesia formosus
TGGGCCATCGTTGATCTATCGATATACAATGAAATCAACGCACAATTACACTTACTTTTATTTTTGTTACATTCCAAGAAAGCGTTTCCAGTCATTCCTTCAGAACATGTGCAAATTGGAATATGATTATACACGTTGCATTCTGCAGTTGGAGCACAAGCTCCTGGACAAGGGTTGACACATTTATTCCTTAAGCACACTTTATCTAAGGAGCATTCCATATTTGTTACACATTCTGGCTTGCATCCAAAGTATGGATCTCCGTAAAATTCAGGTAAACAAGTACAAATTCCATTATTGCACAATGCGTTGAATCCGCAGGGAGTTGGATTACATGGATCTGGCATTATTTCATCTAAAAAAATCAAATAATAACACAACACTTAAAATATAGATGCTTAAAATATATATTTTAATATTTTATCATATTTATAAATTGTTATGTTTACCTTCAACTGGTGATATCAATATACACCTAGTAAATGGATCACCGCTGTATCCTTGAATACACGTACAAGCAGGAAAATGATTGAACACTGTGCAAATAGCGTTCTGACCACAA
The DNA here is from genome assembly GCA_018249775.1 of Heliconius hecalesia formosus. NCBI lineage: Eukaryota > Metazoa > Arthropoda > Insecta > Lepidoptera > Nymphalidae > Heliconius > Heliconius hecalesia. The sequence goes on from DWMY01000029.1 coordinate 563, forward strand.
CTACCAGGACAAGGGTCGCGACACTTCATATTAATACATGCTAAACTTGGTGGACAATCTTGATTTATAGCACATTCCGGACGACAATAAGGTGGAATTCCTTGAAAGTTTGGCAAGCATGAACACGAAGGAAAGCCGTTATTGTCTCTGCAAACGGCATTTTCACCACACAGGCTTGGGACACATGGATCTTTTGGCACTTCTGATATAATTTGAAGCGCTGTAGTAATAAAGAAAAATAAGATTTATTCATATTAATAGTAAGTACGTCTGAGTGATAAAAAGAACAATGTTTTTCTTACGTTTCGGATAACATTTCGTAAACGGATCTCCAGTATAATCAAGCTTGCAAGAGCATATAGGGCTGTGAGCGATTACTTTACATTCTGTATTTGTTCCACAATGACTTGGACATGGATTTACACATTTTAGATTAACACAAGCTTTGTTACTTGGACATTCAGTACTAATTGTACACTCTGGTCTGCATCCTGGAGGAGAGCCTATATAATCAGGCATACAAGAACATCCGCTTTGACCGTTGACTGATCGACACATGCTGTTTGGCCCGCAGGGATTTGGTATGCATGGTGAGATTGGTTCTGAATTGTTATCTAAGAAAAAATTATGACCTCAAAATATTAACCGTATCAAGTTTATGGTGACTTATGTTATGATTAAAATTCAAACGTGATATGTATTGTGTTTGACTAAATAAGTGGTAGAACCTCACCCCTTATGGTTATTAGACTGGAGAGACAAGTTATGATGTAAATAAAACTATACTATACTATACTAACTTCACGCTTGATCCCTAGCGGGGTAGTCAGAGAGAACGGAGCGCCAAACGCTACGGTTAAAGAATTTTAATTTTACCTTTTAATATGTTACATTTACTGTATGGGTCTCCAGTAAAGCCAGGTGAGCATGTACATACAGGTAGATGCTTAACAGTCACACATGTTGCCATCGGCGCGCACGTACCCGGGCACGGATCATGACATTTGTTTCGAATACAACTTTTATTTGGTATACAATCCGTATTAACTGTACATTCAGGACGACAAACATCATACGGGTTTCCAATATAATCTGGTAAGCAGGTACATGATCCAGCCGAGTTATGTTCTTTACAAATAGCATTTGCCCCGCAAGGAGAAGGCTGACATGGCGAATTAAATTCAGGAATGCGTTGAGGCAATAGATGGCAACTTAAAAATGGATCTCCTTGATATCCAGTGGCACAAAAGCACATGGGTGAATGGCTAATAACTGTGCAATTAGCATGTTGTCCACATGCATTGATGCAAGGATCATCGCATTTCTGATTTATGCAAGCTTTATTCGTCGGGCATTCACTGTTACTAGAGCATTCAGGTCTGCAATAAGGTGGAGGCCCAAAGAAACCAGGCAAGCAAGCACATGAGGGTGCTCCAGAGACTTCCTTGCAAATAGCATTAGATCCGCATGGTGACGGTAGGCACGGTGTGGTATCCTCAACTATGGGACCTGAATGTTTAAAATGAAGTTTTATTGTAATATGCTTGACACTAATGCTATAGCTTTAAAACCATATTTTTTTACTTACTGAATGATAGACATCTAATGAATGGATCTCCTGTATGCTTAGGTGGGCACGTACAAATAGGATTGTGTTTAATGACAGTACATTTAGCGTCTACGCCACATGAGCCTTCGCAAGGGTTAATACATTTTTGATTACTACACGCCTTATTTGCAGGACAATCCGAACTTAAAACACATTGAGGTCGACACGATGGGGGACTGCCTTCATATCCAGAAATACATGTGCATACTGCCAAGCCGTTAAGTTCTCGACAGTGACTGTTTGATCCACAGGGGGACGGCGTACATGGATTGCTTATAATTGGAGCTAAAATGAGTTAAAGTAAATAGAAATAAAATTATTATTTTATAAAGATTATTATGTCTTACGGCATTCTACTTTGGGGTACTGCAGCCGGTATTAAATCAATTTTTGTCTTGCAGAAGCGAGCCATTCACGCAATCTATAACTTAGGCCTTAAAGAATCGTTAAGGCAAAAATTTAAAGAAATAAATATATTGACAGTTGCACCTCAATACATTTTTGAAAATGTTATGTACATTAAGAAATTCTTCTTAAAGATCTTCTTAAAGATTTTGTCAAAATTGGCGATGTACAAAATATCAATACTAGAAATAGGAGTAAACTTATTGCACGTGTAACCCGATTACATCGGGTCCGTAATTTTTTTATGAGATAATGTGTACGCTTTTACAACAGGATCCCAAAAAACGTCCGAGAATGTCACAAAATCACTTTAAAGGAGTTATGAAAAGACGTTTGCGTGTTAAAAGTTATTACCAAATTAATGATTATATAAATGATAACACGCCTTGGGAATGAAATACTCGCTCCAGTCTGTTTTAAAGTATCATTTTCAGAAACGTTAAAATGAGATTTTATAATTGATTTAAAAAAAATAAGTCCCACTGAGTTCTTGCGCCGGTTCTTGTCAGGTCTGAGGCATTAACTTTAACTATTTTCTTATTTAAATTTTTATTTATTTATGAAATATTTTTGATAGCACTTAATTTAAAATAAATTACAAAAAAGATTTATATTAACATGCAATCGTAAGACGTTTTTATAATTTATTACAATAATATCAAAAGTATTACTATTTTTAATGTATATAACATACAAATTATAAAAGTACTCCAATAAAAAAATATAAGAAGGTTGACGCATTTAATTGCAAATCTACTTTACTTTGCGCGATGAATATACCAATAAATTCTAAATGAGAATTGTACCAATCCCATTTAGTAATGATAATATATTGACATATCAGTACTTACCATTTATAGGGTTACAACTATAGAATGCATTGCCTGTCATTCCTTGTGGACAACTACACATGGGTATATGGCTTATAACATCACAAATGGCTGATATCGAACATGCTCCAGGACAAGGATCTTGACATTTATTTGTAATACATGCTTTATTCTTAGGACAATCACTGTTAATAACACATTCTGGTCTGCACTCGATGTACGGATCTCCTTGGTATTCAGGTATACATAAGCATTGACCGTCTTTACACACAGCGTTTCTGCCACAAGGTGATGGATTACATTTATCAGTTATATCTGATACTGCAATAGAAAAGTATGTGAATTTATATTCGCATTTTTTAAGTATCATTAAAATAAATAACAAAGCTATAATCATTAAAAAAAAGTAACTAAAGTCATAAAGAGCTTTAAATATTGTAATTACTGACCTATTTCTGTTTTTGGAATGCATATATTAAAAGCATCTCCAGTAAAACCATCAGGACACCTACACATAGGAGTGTGTCCAGAAACAGAGCACATAGCCCCAACTCCACAAGATCCAATACACGGATCTTGACATTTTAGTTGAATACAACTTAAGGATGGCAAACATTCAGAATTGACAACACATTCCGGTCTACAGTTCGGCGGACTTCCAATGTAATTTGGCATACATGTGCACGACGGTATTTGCCCAATGGCTTGACATATAGAATTTGCTCCGCAAGGTGATGGTGCGCATGGATTTCGATATGGTTCCAAAACTGCGTTTGCAACCGGAGCTAAAATATAGATAGTGATTATATATTTGTACAAACATATAAACACAAAAGTAAATGTGTAAAAGTTGAATTGCCTTACGTGGTAAAGGATTACACCTCGAAAATGGATCACCAGTGTAAAGATGTTTACAGTTACATATAGGACTATGATTTATTACTTTGCATACTGTATTAGTTCCACAAGCATCGATACACGGGTCGACACACTTTTGATTTAAACAAGCTCTGTTATTTGAACATTCTGAGCTAATTACGCATTCAGGATGACAGCCCGGAGGCGTACCGATATAACCTTTCATACAAGAACAAACAGCTTGTTTATTTATTTCTTGACAACGACTATTAGGCCCACACGGCGAAGGTTGACAAATATTTAGAGGTACTTCTTCTTTTTCTAAAAAAGAAGTAATATCTTAAAATATTTGAAATTTTAGTAATGTAAATGAGATAACTGCCAAAAATAAAAATAACTTACGCTTTTGGATACAATATCTGAACGGATCGCCAGTAAAATCTATATTACAAGAGCAAGTAGGTGCGTGATTCACTACTTGACATACCGCATTCACGGCACATGCACCTGGACATGGATCTTGACATTTACTTGCTATGCAAGCTTTATGTGAGGGGCAGTCCGAATTTATCACACATTCAGGTCGGCAGCCTTCGTAAGGATTACCTAAATAACCTGGTATGCAAGCACAAGAACCTGCATTATGTAGTTCTTTACATATAGCATTTGCGCCACAGGGTGATGGCTGACAGGGTGATAAAATTTCATGCACAGTTTCCTTTCTATGACACTCAACAAAAGGATTTCCTGTATAGTCTGAAGGGCATGAACATGAAGGCGAGTGACTTATAACGTTGCATTCTGCATATAGACCACAAGACGATTGGCATGGATCTGTACATTTTTCATTTATGCAAGCTCGATGGGTAGCACATTCAGAATTACTAACACATTCTGGCTTACAGTGTGGAGGTACACCAATATATTCTGATTTGCATGAACATATTGGGGTGCCTGAAACTTCTTTGCAAACGGAATTTGGACCGCAGGGAGAGGGAATGCAAGCGTCAACAATTACCGGTTCAAGTTCTTGAAGAATACATCGAATAAATGGATCACCAGTATACGACGATGGACATGAACAAATTGGGTTATGATTTATAGGTTGACATTTCGCACTTATACCACAAGCTCCTTGACAAGATTTTATACATTTTCTATTAGTGCACGCTTCATCTGGTAAGCAATCAGTGCTAACAATGCATTCAGGTTTGCACGATGGGGGCGTACCAATATAACCTTCTAGACATGAGCATACAGGCTGTCCATTTATATTACGACATTGACTATTTGGACCACAAGGACTAGGGTAACAGGGTTCAGGATTTGCAACTGAAAAAAAAAATATTATCATATTTGAATTATGATTAATGTGAAATTAAAATTCTGCAGAGTAAATATAAAGCTATATTCATAATATAACATATTATTTTACCTATAACTTGTAAACATTGAACAAAAGCATTGCCAGACATTCCTTCAGGGCATCGACACATTGGTATGTGACCAATAACTTCACATATAGCGTTTCTTGCACAGATTTCACTGTTACAAGGATTTACACATTTATTTTTATAGCAAGCGTTTGCTTGTGAACAATCTGAATTTAGGATGCATTCAGGTCGACATTCAAAATAGGGGTCACCCCGGTAATCTTGTATACATAAGCATGTTCCGTTGTTACAAATTGCATTTGCACCACATGGCGATGGATCACAAGGATCATTGTCATCGTAACTTACAATTTCTAAAACGGTACAATAAATTAGTTATAGTAAAAAATTGTAAAGTTATATATGTTGTTACTTGAATAACATATTTATGTAAGTATATATTTTACCTTGAATTTTACATTCAATGAATGCATCACCTATAAAATGTTCATAACATCTACAAATTGGCGTGTGGTTTTTAACTATACATTGAGCATTTATACCGCAAGACCCAGGACAAGGATCTCTGCACTTTTGACGAATACATGCTAAATTACTAGGGCAGTCGGCATTTATCACACATTCTGGTCTACAATCCGGTGGAGCGCCTAGATAATTTTCCAAACACGTACAAGATGGAATATTATTGGCTACTCTACACTGACTAAATGGACCGCAAGGGGAAGGTAAGCATGGGTTACTTTGTTTTTCTGGAATATTTTCTTTTATTGGATAACATCTGCTGAAAGCGTCACCCGTAAAATGTTCTAAACATGAACATATGGGACTATGATTCACCACTAAGCATCTAGTATTGAGTCCACATTGTCCATTGCAAGGATTAACACATTTTTGAGAAATACACGCCTTGTCAGTGGGACATTCCGCACTAATAACGCATTCTGGCCTGCAATTTGGAGGACTGCCATGATATTCCTGCATACAACTGCAAATCGGTTGTTCATTATTTACTTTGCAAATGCTGTTTGGCCCACATGGCGATGGTTTACAAGTATTAGATTGAGTTTCAATTTCTGTAAAAAATACATATATTTAAATAAGTCGTAAGTAAATGAAAGGAAGTTCGTATGTTAAAACGATAAATTTTCCTTTTAGCGTAAGGATTTATTATCTATTTACCTTGTTTAATATAACATTTTTGAAACGGATTTCCAGTATAACCTGGGAGACAGATACAAAGGGGTGCATGATTGATGGTTTGACAATCAGCGTTGACCCCACAGGTGCCTGGGCAGGGATCTTGACATTTGTTTTGTTGGCATATTCTATTTGATTGACAGTCAGTATTAACGGTACATTCAGGTCGACATCCTTCATATGGATTGCCAAAATAACCGGGCAAACAGGTACAAGAACCTATATTATTACGTTCCTTACATAAAGTATTACTTCCGCACGGTGATGGAGTACATGGTGACAAGAATTCTATTGATTGTATGCGTTGAATTTCACACGCTACAAAGGGATCCCCCGTATATTCTTGTGGGCACAAACAATTAGGTGTATGACTTACTACTCGACATTGTGCAAGCAAACCACAAGCTCCTACACATGGATTTTTACATTTATTATTTATACAAGCCATATTATTAGGACATTCGCTGTTGCTAGTGCACGCTGGACGACAATTTGGTGGTGTCCCTATAAATTCTGAGCCACACGAACAAGAAGGTGAAGAATGTATAGATTTACATACAGAATTAGGTCCGCATGGCGAAGGAACACATGGGTTTGTTTGCGGAGGTGTTTCTAAGGCTGTAAAAGAAGATTAATTTTAATAAAATACTACAAACAAATTAATGTATCCCTCCTTTTGAGGTATTTAAATAGAACACTCACGTTTAAGTATACATCTACTAAATGGGTCGCCGGTATAATCTGTTGGACAAGAGCATACTGGATTATGATTAACAACTTCACACACAGCTTTAACACCACATGCACCATTACATGGGTTAATGCATTTGTAGTTGTTGCAAGCTTTATTTAATGGACATTCTGAGCTGGTGGAACATTCTGGTCTACACGTTGGCGGAGATCCTTTGTACTCTGGTAAGCAAGAGCATACTGCGATATTTTTCGTTTCATGGCATTGACTGTTTGGGCCACATGGGCTTGGATTGCATGGATTTGAGGACAACAACACTGTAAGTGAAATATAAATAAATTGAAAAAAATGTATATCAGGAAGAATTTTGAAAATTTTATTCCTAATAATATCATAAGATTTCATTATATATAATCTTTATAAATTTGAATCTTTTGAATAGAATCTTACCTTGAACTTTATTACATGAAACAAAAGAATTGCCAGTAAAGCCAACAGGACAATTGCACATCGGAACATGATTAATTACTTCACATTCTGCACCACTGCCACAAATATCTGGGCATGGATTTATACATTTCTTTGTATTACAAATAAGGTTCCTTGCGCAATCTGCACTCACAGTACATTCTGGCCGACAACCAATATAAGGATCACCATGATACTGAGATAGACAAGAGCATTCCCCATTATTACAAATCGTGTTAGATCCACAAGGTGACGGATGACATGGATCGGATTGATTATCTGTAAAATAAAATATTGCTGTTCCATTATTTATAGAATTAACATTGAATATGTATTTAATTCCTTTGTAGATATATTATTAATACCTTGGAGTGGCTCAATGTTACATGCTGAAAAAGGATCACCTTTGTACCCTTCAAGACATGAACAAATAGCAACGTGTTTAATAACAAAACATCTGGCGTTTATGCCACATGATCCAAGGCAAGGATCTGTACATTTTTCATTAATACATGCTAGAGAGCTGACACAGTCTTCATTTGTAGTACATTCAGGTTTGCAATTAGGCGGACTACCGAAGTAGCCTAAAGAGCAAAAACAGGCTGCTTGACCACCAATATTTTGACATATTGAATTTTGCCCACATGAACTCGGTATACAAGGATCTCTCACGTCATCCAGTTGTGGCTGTGACACTGAGGAATTTAATCACTATTTTAATCTTATGTATGTTTTAAATGTTGTAAAATATAAGAAAAGAAAACAAGTAAAAAATTCTTAAGTAGAAATGTTATTTTAATTCATATATTTGGCTAAGCAAAGTCTTTTTTTTCATGTGCACATTTTAGTACATATAATAGTTTAATCTACTATATTCAGTGATGAACTAAATTAGGTTAAGGTTAATGTCATTTGAGTTTCCTTATTCTTTTCAGCAAGTTGTTTATATTGATACTCTATTAGTAGTGGGAGTGCATAAAAAATAACCATTTTGGACTAATCGCTTTCCATATTAGAGTGACGTCGCTTAGCTTAGCAATAAAATATAGAGAATTAAAAAACTTCGTAAAAATACTAATAATAAATACCTGGTCTAATAAAACATCTAGTAAAGGGATCTCCAGAGTAACCAGGTAAACAGCTACATATGGGATTATGATTAATCACTCGGCAGTCAGAATTTTGGCCACAAGGTCCAGGACAAGGGCTAACACATTTTTGATTTATACAAGTCTTTTCTGATATACAATCTGAGCTTAGAACGCATTCAGGTCTGCATGATGGTGGTTCACCAAAGTAGTTTGGTAAACAGCTACATACCGCTTGATCATTTATATTTTTGCATTGACTGTTTGGCCCACAAGGACTAGGATAGCATAAATTTGTTGGAGTAAAAGATTGCACTGAAAAATATAAGAAAATAAATATTAAATATGTATCCATTTTCTTAATTTTTATTTTTGGTCCATATTTCTTATTTTTGTCTTTCATAATATACTGTTAACTTTAATTAGTTAAACAAATGTACTAATAAAAGAAGAAACTTACAAGGCATAGAAGTACATCTTCTAGACGCATCTCCTGTATAGCCCGAAATACATGTACATAATGGAGAATGGTTAATGGTAGAACACTCTGCGTTAAGTCCACATGTCCCTGGACATGGATCTTGACATTTATTATTAATACAAGCTCTGTTTCCAGGACAGTCAGTATTGGAAACACATTCAGGGCGACAACCTTCGTAGGGGTTTCCAAAATAGCCTTCATTACACAAACATGAACCTACTCTATTCTTTTCTTTGCAAATTGCATTAGGGCCACACGGTGTTGGAGAACATGGTGTTAAAATTTCAATAGTTGTTACGATGGAACATTGGGAAAATGGATCACCTTCGAACCCTTGTGGACAGACACACATAGCAGAGTGGCTGACTACTCGGCATTCTGCATTACTACCACATGCACTTGCACATGGATCTTTACATTTTTGGTTAATACACGCTAAATGAGGTGAACATTCACTGTTACTTATACATTCAGGCTTACAATATGGAGGTTGGCCATTATAATTAGACTTGCAACGGCATGATGGCGTTCCATTTATTTCCATGCAAATTGAATTTGGGCCACATGGTGAAGGTTGACAATGGCTTATTACCACAGCTGGTATATCTGTAATAAATAATGCAATTGAATAAAATAAATCAGGCCGTCGTGGGGCAGCGACACAAAGTGTGATTGTAAATGCGACAAGTTATGAGTGTTGATTCCCACTCGGGAGAAATTAAATATTTAATATTTTTTTGCTCTGGTGCCGAGGTAAAGCGCGACGTTGAGTTATGCCATTCAACACGCAATGCCTTTAGAATTCGACGGAAAATGAGAAACGGAGTATTTCTCTGCTGTGTGCGAGATACAGCGTGAAGCTGAAAAAAAGTACATACAAAAATTTAAGACCAGAATAGAATTTAACTTACTAAGTACAAATGAACATTCCGTAAAGGGGTCTCCTGAAAATCCATCTGGGCAGGCACATATTGGGTTATGATTAACAACTTCACAAGTAGCTCGTAATCCACAAGATCCAGGGCATGGATCAACACATTTTTGATTATTACATGCTTGATATAGAGGACATTCAGCACTAACTACACATTCTGGCCGACAAGCTGGAGGTGAACCCAAGAATGATGGTAAACAGGAACATACAGCTTGATTATTAATTTCACGGCACTGGCTGTTAGGTCCACATATAGCCGTTGTGCAAGGGTGCTCTAATATTGAAACTAAAAAATATACTCCTTAATGAATGTATATATGGAAAATAAATAGATATTTTGTATTCAATTTATTTTACATATTTTTAATCTTTACCTTTAATTGGGTTACATAGGACGAACGCATTTCCAGTCAAACCACTATTGCAACTGCACATGGGTATATGATTTATTACTTGACAAATTGCGTTTAATCCACAAGCGCCCAGACAAGGATCGACACATTTTTGCTGAATGCAGGTTTTTGATGCGTTACAGTCAGTATTTAATACACATTCAGGTCGGCAGTTGAAATATGGATCACCGTTATATTCAGACAGACACTGACACTGGCCGTCGATACATTCAGCATTAGAGCCGCAATGTACATTACTACATGCGTCCATAATAATAGGTTCCACTAAAACATACATTTACATTTATTATTAATAGTATTAACGTGTATTTTTAAATTCTTACTCTATTCCACACGTAGTTAGTAAAATTGAAATCTTTTTTAAATCTTCAATCGCTATGTGAATACTTTGTGTTTGTCCACTCAAGTTCAAATACATAATATATTTGTAGCGAATAACACTATGTTAATATAAGTTTTTTTTAAATAATAAAATTTTGCTGTTAAATTAAGCTGAAATTGGCTTTAATTCTTTTCTTATTTCTTGTTGAAATTATTTTTTTCTAGAAGAAAAATAATAGAGGTTCTTCGGGAACATAGTGCTTTCACATTAGGTTCTTGTGCGTGCTCAGAGATGTGTGAAAGTAAAAGAAAAAATATTTAAATATTTTTTTAAAATTTCATTTTTACCAGTGTAAATTTTACATTTATTAATTTTTTTTATCTGGAAAATACCTTCCAAAGGTTGCAGCCTACAGCTGGTGAATGGATCTCCTATGTAACCTTCATTGCAAGTGCATATTGGTATATGATTAAGTACACTGCACCGAGCATTAACGCCACATGAGCCCGGGCAAGGGTCCTGACACTTTAAGTTTATACATGCAAGATCACTTGAACAATCAGCGTGTATGCTACATTCAGGGCGACAGTGTGGAGGACTACCGATAAAGTCAATTAAACAAGAGCACGATGGAGTATTTCCAATATTACGACATTCTGCGTTTGGTCCGCAAGGTGATGGCACACATGGATTGCTTACTTCACGAATAGGCTCAACTGAAAATACAATTGAAAACATTAATATTAAGTTATTGTGATATTAAAAATTATAGCGATTGTATTACTCGAAATAAAACACTTACAGGATACGAAGTTACATAACGTGAAAGGATCCCCAGTGTATGAGTATTTGCATGAACATATTGGACTGTGGTTTATCATTTTACACTCAGTATTAACGCCGCAAGGTTTTGGACAAGGATTCACACACTTATTGTTCTCGCAAGCTTTATCACGTGGACATTCAGAACTTACTACACATTCGGGTCGACAGTTTGGTGGAACTCCTTCATAACCTGATAAGCAGGAGCATATCGCCTGACCATTGCTAACTTTACATTGACTGTTAGGGCCGCAAGGAGAAGGATAACAAATGTCAAATGGTGATATTGTTTGAATTGGTTCTAAAATAAAATATTGTCATATTATAATTAATTTCATAAAATATAAAATTTTACGTAATATGATAAAAACAATTGAAGTCGATTTAGGATTAACTCCTAATGTTTCTGTAGAGTAACCACCCTACAGGAAAATTCCGTTTCAGAGGCCTATATTTCGGGCGCATACGTCAATGGTTTTGTAAATGCGTAGTAACTTAACTAAGAAGGTGATTCAACTTAGTAAATTGCTCAATAAAATACAATATCATTCAATCAAATGCAATCTATACATATAATAAAAATGCAACTAACGACTATTTGTAAATAATATGAGAAAATCTATTATTGAGGGCATTAGTCAAAGAATTAAAACGCAAAATGTCAAATGATTTATAAAGTTTTTGTATGTAGATCTGTTTTTCTTTTTCTGTGCGTTTGTGTACGCGATTCTAAGAAATTATTTACCAGATTAAGAGCAGTTCGCTATTTTATTTCACAAATTCCTAACATTTTGTTTTTTTTTCAATGGGTTTATAAAAAAGCTAACAATTAAGTTTTCGTTTATCAAAATTATTAGCTAGAATATATATAATAAATATCTGTTTTATTACCTAAAATTTTAATTTTCAATGTATATATTACAAGTAAATGTAAAATGATAATTTTTATTATGATATAATTTTAATTAAAAAAAAAAAGTTTCCAAGATTTCGAAATAAAAGAAGTAAGAAAAGCGCGAAAATTTTGATAAGCTTCAAGTGTGTAATAAGTAATTACAAAATAATAATGTGTGAGTCACACACATACAGCTACTAAGCTGTATGTGTGTCACTCGCCCATTATTATTTTACTTATTTCGTTCTCAATACCTTTTTTCTAATGAGTTGAGGAGTCTCATATATAAAAAAAGTATATTTGTCTTTGTCATACGGCTAAGCGTAGATAGTTCCCGCACCAGGAAAAAAACTCGAGCAGTGAATGTGTTAATATGTACTAAATATGCTAAATTTAATTTGCAGTTACCAACCTTGGAATACGCAATATTTAAATGGATCTCCAGTATAGCCACTTAGACAAGTGCACAGAGGCACGTGATTAATGACATTACAAATAGCGTTCTGGCTACAGCTTCCAGGACAAGGGTCAGTGCACTTAGTATTAATACATGCTTTATTAGAAGGACAGTCAGTATTCATAACACATTCTGGCCGACAGCCCTCATATGGATTGCCGATATAACCTTGTATACAAATGCATGAGCCAGCATTTTGTTTTTCTTTACATAAAGCATTTACTCCGCATGGTGAAGGAGAGCATGGACTAACAATAGCCTCTATTTGCAAAATTTGTCTAGAGCAGCCAAAAAACGGATCACCAGTATATCCTACTGCACACAAACAAATGGGCGAGTGACTGATTACTTTGCACTCCGCATTTATGCCACAAATTCCGTCACAAGGATTAATACATTTGTTTCGTACACAGGACAAATGTGATGAGCATTCTTCATTACTTGAACATTCAGGTTTGCAATATGGAGGTTGACCATGATAACTTTCTTGGCATGTACACGATGGTACACCATTAACTTCTTTACAGATTGAATTCGGTCCACATGGTGAAGGTATACATAGATTTATAACTTCAGGGATTGTCTCCGCTATAGTAAAAGAAAAAGTTAATATTGAAATTAATCTGTTACTGTTGTTTAACGTAGTCACAAATTCATAGCTAGTCATACTTACGGAGATCGAAACATCGGGAGAATGGATCACCGGAGAGGCTTCTAGGGCAAGAGCATATAGGATTATGATTAACTACTTTACAATCTGCGTTAATGCCACAGGCACCATTACATGGATTTATGCATCGTTGATTACTACAAGCTTGATCTAGTTGACATTCAGCGCTTATGATACATTCTGGATGACAAGCAGGTGGAGATCCGATCATATTGGGAGCACAAGAACATGCTGCCTGTCTGTTAACTTCTTTGCATTGACTATTAGGCCCACATGGAGACGGATAACACGGGTTGACGTTTATAAATTCTAAAAATATTACAAATAGTTAACTTAAAAATAGCCCTGTTAACTAAATTTCTTTAAATTCTTTATAATTATTTAGTTAATATAAACTTACCGGTTATAGCACGACATTCTAAAAAGGCATTGCCTGTGGTACGATCAGGACAACTGCACATTGGAATGTGGTTAAAGACGTTGCAAACTGCGGTAGGAGCACAAATATCTAGGCAAGGATTTGTACATTTATTCTTAATGCAAGATTTGTCACGTTCGCAGTCGGAATTTTGTAGACACTCTGGTCGACAACCACTATATGGATTCCCAAGAAATTCTGGAATACAGCTACATTTTCCTTTGTAACATTCAGCATTTGCGCCACATGGTGATGGATTACATAAATCATCATGAGCTAAAAACAGAGGTTTTTTTAAGTTTCTAAAATATTAATTACACTGTTATTTCCCCTACAAGAAGTTTCTGTTTACCTTTCTCTGGTATAATACTACATTGTGTAAATGCATTTCCGGTATAGCCTTCGTCGCAAGTACAAATGGCTATATGTCTCATAACTTGACAGTAAGCGTTTAAGCCACAAGATCCTGGACAGGGGTCTTTACATTTTTGATTTATACAAGCAAGATCACTGGAACAATCTTCGCTAATAGTACACTCAGGCCGACAATTTGGTGGACTTCCTTCAAAGTCAGGTAAGCAGGAACAAGATGGAATTTCGTTTCTATTTTGACAAAGAGAATTAGGTCCACACGGAGACGGTTGACAAGGGTCGATTTTTTGTAGGATAGGAACTGCGATAAAAATATAAAATTATTTAGTCTTCTTTAAAAATTTACAACTATAAATGCAATATAATGCGATTCTATTTACCTGTCATTTTATAGCAATACGAAAATGGATCTCCTGTAAATTTGTAAATGCAAGTGCAAATAGGACTATGGTTGATCACACGACAGTCTGTATTTTGGCCACACGGTCCGGGACATGGAGATATACATTTTTGACTTTTACATATTTTGTCTGAGGGGCATTCAGCGCTCACTACACACTCAGGTCTACAATTTGGGGGAGCACCACGATATTCTGGTAAGCAAGAACATACACTTTGTCCATTTGAAATTTTGCACTGACTGTTCGGTCCACAAGGTGTAGGTTGGCATGGATTTGTAGCAATCTCTTCACTTTCTATAAGTACATAAATATTATTAATAATCACAATATGAAATATTTTCTCATTCTCCTGATTTTTGTGAATATTTGGTTCATGCTTTAAATATATTGTATTGTCATCGAGTTCGCACACGTATGCAATTTTTTAAGCAAATAAGACGGCAATAATAGATATTTCTACGTTGACTATGGGTAGATAATACATTAGGTAGTTGTTTGAAAAGTTATAAGCGTATGTTAAAGGTAAAACTATTAATTCACTATTACGTACATACCTTTTAAAGTACAATATATGAAAGGATCTCCAGTATATCTAGGCCAACACGTACATAAAGGTGAATGATTTACTATTTGGCAATCTGCATTAATAGCACATGTCCCAGGGCAAGGATCAGTACATTTATTTTTTATACATGCTTTATTGCTTGCACAATCTGAATTTACAACACATTCTGGATGACAAGCGTCATAAGGATTTCCAAAATAACCCCTTAAACACGAACAAGCACCAGCTCCTGATTTTTCTGTACAATCAGCATTAGCTCCACACGGTGAAGGCAAACAAGGTGATATAGGTTCAATGGGAATTAAAGCGTTTATTGTACATTGTATGGAAGCGTCACCATTATAACCTTCTGGACAAATACACATTGCACTATGACTTACAACCCGACATTCCGCATTAGTACCGCATGCCTGTTCACATGGATTCTGACATTTCTTATTAATACAGGCTAATTGCGAATTACATTCACTATTTGAAATGCATTCGGGACGGCAATATGGAGGTGATCCTATGAAATTATGCATACATTGACAGGATGGTGTTTGTAATCCAGTCTCCTGACAAATAGAATTAGGTCCACAAGGGGATGGCTGACAAGGATTCCTTACAGTTGTTGGTTCTGAAAGAGCTGAAATTGAAGTATAAGAAATAGTTAAAACATTATTTTTTATTTTTTATTCACTTCGCACTTTATCCCTAGCGGGGTAGGCAGTAAGAACAGAATGCCAATTGCTACTGTAAAAAATATTTTGACTTTACCATAAATAATTTATTTATTTAAAACGTATTTTAAATAAATTATTGAAGGTAAGGACTTAGTTTTTTTTTATTTATTTATTGTATAGTATTTTTTTCACTTTTTTTTTCACCAGGCTGATAGCGAAACTAAGTCATTTAGATCTTTTGGTAGATGAAAACTAAAGTCACTATTTTTATTAATTCTAGCAATAATAACATACTGTAAGTGTGTGACTGTATACGCGACAGGTTCTGGTTTAATTTACATAAGGTTAATAATATATACTTTATTGATAAATGGAATGTAGGGTTAAATATTAGAGACATTTTACAAAATAATATCAACTGGAAGTACTATTTAGTACTCTTAGTTAATAGCATGAAGACATTTTATTTAATTTAGTTACGTTTTTTTTAAGATTTTATTTTAACATTCTTTTTCCCGACTGCAAAAGAAGGGTTGTTTTTCGCGGGTATCTTATATGTATGTAATATTTTTTATTACCTCATATCTCCAAAACCGCTGAACGGATTTACATAATTGAGGTATCGTTAATTATCGTTTTAGTAGCTCAAGTGTTCTTAGATAGGTGACGTTAAAAAAAACAATCATGGTCGCTGTGGGACGCCATTGGACTTAGTGGAAAAAAGAATTTCGTTTCGAATACCACAATATGGACTTGAAATTCAAAAGCTCAATACGAAAATTTCAAAAAGGTATATCATGATTATCATTCCCATGATAAATCCTAACAAAAAAGTGAAAAAAAAATAATAATTTAAAAACAGAAACCCCGACTGCATAAAACTAAAAAGAAAAAAAAACAAGCCCAACAGTTTATTAGGATTAACAGTCGGGACCTATATGTAATTCTTCAATCAATAAAATCTTTACCAGGAACCCCATAATTTAAAGAGGTCCCTGAGGAACATCTAAAGAAAGGACTGTTAATCCTAAGAAACTATTGGGCTTGTTTATTTTCTTTTTAGTTTTATGCAGTCGGGATTTTTGTGTTTATAAATATTTTTTTTAATAATATTTTAGAGAAATAACCGTAGAATCGGTGCAGCGGTCAGACGTGTACTTTGTAATTTTAAATTTTAAATATGTGAGAACATATTTAAAATTACAAAGTTACTTGACAGTAGGTCCCCAGGTTCCCTCTGCCTACCCTGCAAAAACAAAAAAAACCTACAAAAATAAAAAAACTAAAAAATAAATAATCAAATATACTAACGGATAATGAAACATCTTGTAAACGGATCGCCAGTCATTTCACTTGGACAGGTACATATAGGATTGTGATTAATTACTTGACATCTAGCCGCTACTCCACAAGCGCCTTCGCATGGGTTTATACACCTTTGGTTACTGCAAGCTTTGTTCGCAGGGCAGTCGGAGCTCGCAACACATTCAGGATGACAAGAAGGTGGAGCACCTTCATAATTTGGAATACATGAACATATCGCTTGGTTGTTATATTCTCTACACTGACTAAAAGGTCCACAAGGACTAGGCAGGCAAGGGTTCTGTGGTATGGATTCTGTAATAGTATTAGAAAATTTATTTATATACGTAAGTATATTCAACATACATGTGTATAATAATTCCCACAATTCTATCAACTCAATTTTAATGATAATAAATTAATATAAAACAAGAATGCCCTTTTTCAGATATACCTTTTATAGGACGACATTGAATAAAGGCGTTGCCCGACATTTTAAGAGGGCATGTACATATAGCCATATGTTTTATGACCTCGCATAATGCATTTATACCGCAGGTATTGTTACAGGGGTTTATGCAACGTTGTTGAATACATGCTTTATTCATCGGACAATCCGAACTAGTTGTGCACTCAGGTCGACATCCAAAATACGGGTCCCCGTGATATTTAGAAAAACAGGTACATACGCCATTATTACAAAGAGCATTTGGTCCACAAGGAGATGGGTGGCAAGGGTTAATTAACACTGGGTCTAAAAATATAAAAAACTTTAAATTAATTTATATTTATAAAGAAAAATACAGATACTGATTTGCAAAATTTTTACACATTAACATAAAAAATATATATGTTGTTTACTTACCAATTTCTCTTTTAACCTTACAAATCGTAAATGGATCACCAATGTAACCTTCGATACAAGTACATATTGACACGTGACTTTGAACTCTACATTCAGCATTTAGACCACATGATCCTGGACAGGGATCAGTGCATTTTTCATTTATACATGCTTTATCATTCGAGCAATCTGTATTTATTGTACACTCCGGCCGGCAATTCGGAGGGTTTCCATTGTACTGCGGTAAACACGTACAAGACGGGAGGCCGTTTTTAGTTAGACATTGCGAATATGGTCCACAAGGTGCATGCAAACATGGATCCGTAACAACAGGTTCCACCGCAAGCTCTGTTATATGATAATAACATTTTATTATAGTAAAAATATTTTTTATTATATATAAAATTGTAAACATTATTTTATTATTATTTACCTCTAAAGCACTGATTAAGTGGATCTCCTGTATATTGCGGTTTACAAGTGCAAATTGGGCTATGGTTTATTACTTTACACTCTGTGTTAATTCCACATACTCCTGCACATGGATTTTGGCACTTCTTCTTTATGCAAGCATGTTGTTGTGTACATTCGGAACTAACAAGACATTCAGGTCTACAAGCTGGAGGTGATCCTATATATTCTGGCTGGCAAGTGCACACAGCCTGATCATTAGATGCTTTACAAAAACTATTAGGACCACATGGTGATGGTGTGCATGGATTTTTGGTAGCCTCTGGAATATCTATGGAAAACAAAGAAAATTATGGTACATTATTAATATTTTTTTGTTATCGAGACTAGTGAACAGCGCAGCGGAGTGCGTCAATCTTGCTCGGTTACTCAGTGATTAGTGGACTTGGTGAAATTATTTAATTATTTTCCATTACCTGATTATACAAAGTACGGTGTTCATTCTTTCTTTATTACTATTCAACAAGTAGCGTCTCAAAAAAAATATTACATTTATAATGTACAATAATAATGTAAATCAAAGATCTTATTAAAATGATTACTATATTGAATATAACATAATATGTACGTGGATCTAAATGAAAAGCAGAATATAACATATGTATGTACGTGGATTTAACTAACCTTGTGGTTTTACTTGACATTCTTGGAAAGGACTACCAATAAATCCTGGTAAGCATTCGCATTTGGGGGTGTGATTTAGAATACTACATAAAGTATTACGCCCACAGACATTTTCACATGGATTTTTACATTTGCTCTGCATACATGCTAGGTTTAGTGGACAGTCAGAGTTTACTACACATTCTGGTCTACATCCTTCATAAGGATTTCCTACATAATCAGGAAGACATACGCATGCGCCAGCTCCTCTGAGTTCTCTACATATTGCATTAGAACCACAAGGTGAAGGAGAACAAGGCGTTAAAACAACTTCAATCAATTGACATTCAATGAACGCATCCCCTGTAAATCCATCTGGACAAATACATTGCGGCGTATGGCTAAGAACTTTACATTCTGCTTTATTTCCACAAGATCCTGGGCAGGGATCTCTGCATTTTTTATTAATACAAGCCATATTATTTGGACATTCGCTGTTTACTGTACATTCAGGGCGACAGTGTGGTGGGCTCCCGGTATATTCCTCAAGACAAGCACAAGACGGTGATCCTGCTATTTCTTTACAAAGTGAATTTGGCCCACAGGGTGATGGTTCGCAAGGATCCACATAAACTGGGTTTTCTTCTACAATAAAAATAGTGTGTGTGAGTAGTGTCGTGTGTACAATTTTATAAATAATGCGTGATTACATTAGGATTAAAAGTACAAATATAAAATTATAACAGTAAATAACGTATTTATTTACTATTGTAATTTTATAATTGGTTTATAAAAATTATGCTTTTAGGACAATACCTTCTTTTAAGCATTTAGTGAACGGATCACCAGTGAGGCCAGCTGGGCAAGAGCAAATGGGGTTATGATTGACAACCTGACAGTTTGCTGCAAATCCACAATTTCCAACGCAAGGATCAATGCAACGTTGACCAGAACAAGCCTTAACCAGAGAACATTCAGCGCTGGTTACACATTCAGGTCTACAAGTAGGTGGTGCACCTTTGTATCCTTCCAAACAGGTGCAAATTGCTTGGCCCCTGACTTCCCTACATTGGCTATTGGGTCCACAAGGAGATGGGTTGCATGGATTTAAAATTTCTGTTACTGTATTTTTTTTGCATTCAATAAAAGCGTTTCCTGTGAAGCCGGCTGGACATATACACATTGGTATATGATTATAAATGTTACAATTCGCCCCCAAACCGCATGTGTCAGTACAAGGATCCAAGCATTTATTTTTCACGCACGCTTTGTTTTGCGGACAGTCAGTGTTCATTATACATTCTGGTCTACAGCCAAAGTATGGGTCTCCCGAATAGCCAGGTAAGCATGTGCATTCACCATCATTGCATTCTGTATTAGATCCACATGGTGAAGGATTGCACAGATCATTTTCAATGATTTCTGTAAAATGATATTTTTTGAGTATGTGAAAGTGGTGATTATTAGTATTAAATTACTTCTAAAACTAACTAAACAAAACAAACTACAATATACTATCAGCTGGGGTTTTATTATTGATAATTGATAAATTTTATAAAGTCTTATAAACTAAATATTTAATTATATTAGAAAAGTTAGAAATATTTACCCTCTTTTAACGGTTTCAATTTACACTGAGAAAAAGGATCACCACTATGTTTATCTAAACAGCTACATTGAGCAATATGATTAAATACAGTACATCTTGTATTCAGACCACAAGCCCCATTGCATGGGTCTCGACATTTTTCATTAATGCATGCTTGATCACTAGAGCATTCGGAATTAATTGTACATTCAGGACGACAATTAGGAGGGTTGCCTATATAATCAGGTTGGCATGTGCATGAAACTGATCCTCCTATATTCCTACATTCAGCGTATAAGCCACACGGTGAAACTAAACAGGGATCTGATGCTGGTACTTTTTCTACTGGTTGAGATACTAAAAAAATATCTTATTATGTATTATTAATTTCTTTAATGAAATATTTTAAATATATTAAATAGATTTTAAAAACCTAATTTTTTTTACATAGAAATTCATCTTTTTGATTTTTCTATTTATAAATAAACACTTATTTTTTTTATTTTTAAACACTTCCACTGCGGAACGGAAAATAAGCCTTATTTTGGCCCACCACGATACTTTCAACTGGTGAGGACGAAGCAAACTATGTATGTACGGGAGGTACATACATAGAATGATGGAATAAAGATCATTATGACAATATGTCGTGTTGTGTTTTGTAAAGTTATAGCATTTTAACATAACCTAGTACTGGTGGGTCCAAAAGGACCTGCCACGCACCGGCGGAAATATCGTTGAGGGCACATTTCGACCCACCACCGCACTAGATGAATATTTATGAGATTACGCGTTGCTGCGAAAGTGTTAAGTAATCTACATTTATATTCTTACACAAGGGTCACTTTGTCCACCTAAAGCAAGCATTTCCAAAATAAAAAAGAACGGAATATCTAAATTTCAAGTACAGAAATATCAATGATAAAATCAATATAGAAAATCAATAATATTTTTTGATTTGTGAATTTTAAGTGTAAAAGAAAAAATATAGAGTTGAAAACCTATATTAATTAATAATCTACATTACCTTTAATTGGATAACATCTGGTAAAAGGATTTCCAGTTAATCCATTTTTACATATACAAATCGGACTGTGATTGATCACGTTACAGTTAGCATTTTCTCCACAGCTTCCTTTACAGGGATCTATACATTTCTGATTTAAGCAGGCCAGTTGTAAACGGCATTCTGAACTAACCATACACTCTGGACGACAGTTTGGTGGAGAACCAATAAAAGTAGGAAGACAGGAGCATACAGCTTGTTCCTTTATTTCCTTACATTGACTATTAGCTCCACAAGGTGATGGATTGCATGGATTTGTTTCCACAATTTGTTCTAAAAATTGTAACAATTGTTTTAATTTGAGTGTATATACACACACAGGCACAGGTGTGTGACTATAAACGTATATATATATATATATATATATATATATATATATATATATATATATATATATATATATATATATATATATATATATATATATATATATATATATATATATATATATATATATATATATATATATATACAAGCGTAGTTCTTACCTTCTTGTAATACATTACAGTGATTAAAAGGATTTCCTGTGTATCCTGTTTGACAAACACAGTTTGGCATATGGTCATTGATTTGACAATATGCATTAATACCACATGTCCCTGGGCAAGGATCAACACATTTCATTCGAGAACAAGCCTTGTTAAGTGGACAGTCCGAATTAACTAAACACTCAGGTCGACATCCGTCATAAGGATTACCAAAATAGCCATCCAAACATTGACATGCACCAATTCCTGCTTGTTCTCTACATAAAGAGTTAGGGCCACATGGACTTGGACTACATGGATTAAGTATTTCATCTGGTATTAGAGCTGCAGTGTAACATTGCAAAAACGGGTCACCGGTATAACCTTCTTGGCAGATACACATAGGAGAATGGCTAATGACTCTACACTCAGAGTTTGTTCCACAGCTGCCAACGCATGGATCAGAACATTTTTGATTCATGCATGCTAAATTGTAATCACATTCACTGTTACTAATACACTCTGGTCTACAATTAGGTGGCAAACCTCTGTATCCGTTTAAGCATGCACAAATCGGACTTTCACCGCTTATTTTACATGTTGAGTAAGGACCACACGGTGATGGGTCACAAGGATCGACCTGCACAGTTTCAACTGCAAAATAGAAAGATATTACCTTATTAAAATTATTACCTTATTAAAATTAGTATCTTATTAAAATTATAAAAGATATGTTTTAAAACCAATTACTTACCAATGATTGAACATTTTACGAAAGGATCGCCAGTAAAAGATTGTGGACAAGAGCATATGGGATTATGATTTATAACATCGCACACTGCTGCTACTCCGCATGCACCGAGACAAGGATTTACGCATTTTTGATTTTGACAAGCTTCTTTTAATGAGCATTCGAGGCTCACAATACATTCTGGTCTACAAGTAGGTGGACTACTGCGATATCCCGGCAAACAAGAGCAAACAGCCTGTCCATGTGCCTGT
Organism: Heliconius hecalesia formosus; assembly: GCA_018249775.1. Lineage (NCBI taxonomy): Eukaryota > Metazoa > Arthropoda > Insecta > Lepidoptera > Nymphalidae > Heliconius > Heliconius hecalesia. The sequence continues at coordinate 23,861 of DWMY01000029.1, forward strand.
TGGCACTGACTATTTGGCCCACATGGTGTAGGATTACACGGATTAACATTTATCACTGCAAGTGAGTTTCAATATTTCAATAATGCTTGATGATAATTAATAACAAAACATAAACTCCCGACATTAAAACATCTCAAATATAAACAAAGAACTAGAAATAAATAGATAATTTTGAAACAGCTGAACATATTTTCTTGAAACATGGCTTAGAATATTTGATTATGTTACCTTTCAATAAAAAAACATGCTCAAAATCGGTTCTTGGCTTAGAAGTTACGATGCCAAAGATAAGAATACAGATACATAGACACATCAAGCTTATAATATCCCACTGTTAAAACTACTTAACTAAAGTTAGGGTAAAAATAATGTACCTGCGATCAGTCGACATTCAAAAAATGCATTCCCGCTCATACCCCTTGGACAAATACACATTGGGATATGATTATTAACGTCACAAATAGCATTTATCCCACAAGTACCACTGCATGGATTTAAACATTTATTTTTTAGACAGCCTTTATCTTGAGGACAATCGGAGCTATATACACATTCCGGCCGACAGCCTAGATATGGATCACCGTGATAGTCATCTAGGCAATAACAAGCACCGTTTGCACACTTTGTGTTTGGTCCACATGGATTTGGATTACACGGATCTACAATTGCTTGCTGGGGAGGATCTGTTGATTTTTTACTTTATATTATTTAAAAGATTTTTTCATATATTTATTATAAATCTAATTATCTATATATAATAAGACAGTAAAAATATTTTGTCTGCACATTTAGTAATTTTGACTGAAATGGATAGAGGGGCACTTAAAAAGAATAATAGAGAGCAAAAATATATATTTTTTAATTTCTTGTCTGTCTGTCTGTCGATATGTATGTCCACATTTTTCTCTGAAAGTACTGAACCGATTTACTTAAAAGTTTCACCAATTGCTTTATTTTAACTCAACTACTAAAGTTTGGTTCATCAAAATCGGTTCATTAAATATAAAGTTATCGTCATTTGAATGAATGATATAGCATTCGCGCTGGTAAGATTCTTGGCCAAAGAATGCCATTCCAAACGTCTTGGTTATACGACTGTTGATAAAAATATGTATTTTTGAAGCACATACAATATTTTATACAATATTTTATACAATAAAGTAAACAAAATCGAATTGTTAATGAAAATTACCTTCATAAATAATAACAGTTAAGTTTAAGTCGTAATTAATTCAACACAGAAATAAAGACCGATTTGATCTTCAAAGAAATATTAAGTAAATACATAGATTCTTCAGTTCGTTTGTTCGTTTGAAATAAATCTATATAAAAATGCCTAAAACAGCCTTTCTACGTGTACTCTGTAATAACTACATATTTACCAATTGTACATTTAGCGAATTAATAATATATATAACTAATTTAAAACTGTACAGGAATGAATATGCAATCATTACAGTTATTTCACAAGGAATATTATGAATCCTTCAAATCAATAATTTAACATTTAAGGCTGTTTCTGAAGGAGTAAATTAAATTATTCACTGACATCAGCACATTTAACAGAGTTTTAGAATTATGATGAATGAATTATGATATTACATATGTAAAAAGAACATAATGTTACAAAAATATATACGTGTAATAAATAATTAGCTTTATGTGTATTTTATAAATATCAAATATCAACAATGATCGTATTTTTTAATTCAAAACAATAAAATATTCTTATAGAAATTACGATAATATAATAAAAAAAACATATTAAAATATTACACATAAAAGTAATAAAAAATCATATTAGAAATCATTATAATTGTCAATCAATTCTGTTTATTAAATCAATAATCATGTAGTTAAAGCGGGCGAAGCCGGAGGCGGGCCGCTAGTAACAAATATGTAAACTGTTCGAATTAAATTATTTATTTCATACTATATTGTATTAATGTCAGACATCGACAGATTGTTAAAAGAAGTGTATAAAATAAAATTTACAATACCTAAAAATATTATCAAATTAATATGCTTCGAAAAATTAATAAAAACATTACTACCTTCCATAGGCTTCGGAAAACATTCTTGGAATGGATCGCCTGTAAAACCTTCTGAGCACAAACAAACCGGTACGTGGTTTTGGACAAAACATTTTGCATATATGCCACAAGCTCCTTCGCAAGGGTTTTGACATTTTTCAGCTACACACGCCTGGTTGCTGGCACAATCAGAATGGACGATGCACTCGGGTCTACAGAATGGTGGTATCCCCATATAATTTGGCAAACATGAGCATGATGCTAAGTCATGAATATTCCGGCATTCTGAATATAGACCACAAGGCGAAGGTATGCATGGATTTGTTGTTGTTGTTGTTGATACTGACGACATTTCTGTGATAACAGAAATTTTATTTTTTTATTTAATCTTTTTAATAATGTACAATAAGTGACAAGCAAACTACCGAAGATTAAATTGCTAGATACTCACGTAATACTAGTGTGCACATTGTAAAAGGATTTCCTGAATAGCCAGGACGACATGAACAAATAGGACTATGGTTTATCACTTTACATTCTGTATGTTTGCCACAAGGTTTTGGGCACGGGTTTATACACCGGTTATTAACGCAAGCCCGATTTGATTTACATTCCGAATTCACAATACACTCAGGTTTACAGTTTGGCGGTGTACCAATATAATTACTCAAGCAAGAGCATACAGGTTGATTATTCAGTTCCTTACATAACGAATTAGCTCCACACGGGGAAGGGTTGCATACATTTGTTTCTAAACTATCTTTATGGAAAAAAAAGAAAATAAGTAAAAAAAGATTATGTGGTACATAAAAGGATTCAATTTTATACTTACCACGCAATAAAGAACACATTGATAGTGGATTTCCAGTATAACCAATTTGGCAGTTACATGACGGCTTATGATTTGTGGCATAACAATCAGCATTGTAACCACAAGCTCCGGGACATGGATCAACACATTTATTTCTACTGCACGATAACACCAAAGGACAATCGGAATCAACTAAGCATTCGGGTCTACATCCTTGGTATGGATCGCCATAATAGTCTGCATGACATGTGCAAGATCCAGCATTTCCTTGTACTTTACATTCAGCATTCGCACCACAAGGTGATGGTTCACAGGGATTTAAATATTCACCCTTGGGCGGAGCTGGAATATGATTTTTACAAGATGAGTACACTTACCTATAAATTCCATTCACCGATGAAGCACTTTTTTCTTCCTAAGCGTTAGTCGAAGCTTGCTCGGCTCGGTGACTTTTAGTGACCTCTCCATTCGGACGACGGCGTTTCTATCTAGCCGCCATCAAAAGCAGCCGCTTCAGCGAACGGCCTAAGCTTACTGTAAGTGCTTTGTTATATCCGCGTGCTCCAAACATAAGCAAGGCATTAATTTCACAAAAGTTGTATTATGTATATGTAAATTAAAATGTTACGTCCCTTCTGAAAGCTCTTAAACTTTTTAAAGTAACTTAATACCTTTTAATTCCTCATATTTGCATTTTATTTCCAAGCCTATAGATACTACATAGATAATTCTGCTTACAAACTGAACAGCGGGCATGGTCGCCAGACAGCTTTTAAGCTAAAACACCTATGTAGCTCTATTTTAAATTAGTAAACCATGTGAGCCGTGACCGTTGACAATATTTTGAAGCACACGTTTTATAGCATGATGATTCACGCTCTGCAAAGCTATTTGTTAAATGCGTTTTATCTTTTTTTTATTACAATTGTACACACTTTTACTATAATCGTATACCTAACAGATTATATGTATTTTTAAATTCTTCAAAAGTCTTCCTTATTGTCTTAATTATATTATTATTACGAGTAAATTGAAATATACAATCGTATATTGATAAGTTAATCTTACCTTTTGTTCGAGAACAACCCCTAAAAGGATCGCCTTCATAGCCAGGTTCACATGTACAGCTTGCTCGATGATCTACAACAGTGCACACTGCATCGATACCACATGCATTCTCACAAGGATTTTTGCATTTTTGTGACACACATGCAAGCACTGCGGGACACTCTGCACTAATAATGCATTCAGGTCGGCAATTTGGGGGTGATCCTATGAAACTTGGTTGACAACTGCAAGCTGGCGTATCTCCAGCTGTTATACATATTGAGTTAGGTCCACAAGGAGAAGGATCACAAGGATCATTCGGCGTTGGTGGCAGTGCTAAAAGATATATAGATATAGTTTTATGTAATTGATATTTTTAAATATTTATGGCACTTAATTTAAATATGATTTGTTTCTATTTTAAATTACCTGGCCTAGCATAGCAGTATGTGAATGGATCTCCGGTAAAACCATCATTACAGTTACATATTGGGGAATGAGCAATAACTTGACAACTAGCTCCTCGTCCACAAGCGCCTTCACAAGGGTCACGGCAACGACGATCCACACATGCCATTTGGAGCTTACATTCTGAACTTACTAAGCATTCTGGTCGACACGAAGGAGGTGAGCCAATATGTCCGGTTTTACATGAACATGCAGCAGCCCCGTTAGAACTAACAGAACATTCGCTGTAAGGCCCACATGGTGAGGGATTACATGGTGACGTAGGACGGTCTGCATTTAAAGTATTAAGATTTAATATTAAATCGATAATTAAAGTAATTGCATATGTTCTAGCCACAAAATATCCTCACCTTGTTTAACAATTTCTGCACAAAAAGAGAAAGGATCTCCAGATGTGCCAGGTGGGCAAGTGCATGATGGTATATGGTTATTAACAGAGCAATATGCACCCGTACCACAAGCGCCAGGACAAGGATCCACACATTTTCCACCCTGACACGCTCGAGTTGGTGAACATTCACCATTTGTAGTACATTCTAATCGACATCCTGTATATGGATCACCAAAGTGACCTGGGGTACATGAACAACTACCTTCTTCACAAATAGCATTGCTACCACAAGGTGATGGGTTACAAGGATCTGACGCTGGAGTTGGAATAACTAAAAGTAAAACAAAATTTATTGTAGATAAAGACCCATGTTGGTTTTCAGTATCGGGAAATACTGAAAATCAACATTGAAACATTTTTCTTTTTGATATAAGATATACATATATAAATACACACAGTCTACTAACATATACCCGGCTAATATTATAGAAAAACCAACTATACATTACCTAAGATTTCAGTACACTGAATGAATGGATCTCCAGAAAAACTTAGTGGACAACTACAAATAGGTATATGATCTTGTACACGACATTCAGCTCTAAAACCACATGAACCTTCGCAAGGATTTGTGCACTTTTCTGCTATGCATGCTTGATGTGATGGACAATCAGTGTTCACAAGACATTCTGGACGACAATTTGGTGGTACTCCAATATATCCTATCGTACAAGAGCACGATGGATTGCCATTTATTGGGCGACACTCACTGTAGGGTCCACAAGGACTGGGTCTACACGGTTCAACCGGTTCTGATACAGAATATTGAATCTCTTTACATATAGTAAATGGATCACCAGTACTTCCAGTTGGACAACTACATAAAGGACTATGATTAACGACTTGACAATGTGCACCCAATCCACATGTACCTCTACATGGGTCTGCACATTTAAATTTATGGCAAGCCCTATCTGAAGGGCACTCACTACTAGCTGTACATTCTGGCCGACAATCAGGTGGGGCGCCTTTATAATCTGGTAAACATTCACAAGATGCTAATTCCCCGTTTTCTCTGCATATACTATTTGGTCCACAAGGTGATGGTTGACATGGCCTACCTTTGCCTGGTAGTAGTTCATTTTTAGTACATTGCGTAAAAGGATTGCCTGCATAATCCTTTATACAAGCACAAGTTGGCACATGATTTACAACTGTGCATTCAGCAAACTTTCCACAAATTCCTGGACAAGGATCTATACATTTATTTCTTATACAAGCTTTGTCAGCTGAGCAATCTGAACTAAGTACACATTCAGGACGACAACTTTCATATGGATTTCCTTGATAGCCTTCTAGACATGAACATGCCCCAGCGCCGTCTTTCTGACTACACACAGCGTTAGCGCCGCAGGGAGATGGGTCACATGGCTTTATTGTGTTTTCTGCAATGGAAAAGAAAAGCATTATAATTTGGACATGCTATAGTACAAAATTAATATTTTAGAAATATCTAGAGAAATAATTATAAATACCTTCCAATGGCACACATTGTAGAAAGGGATTTCCAGTATACTTTTCTCTACAAATACAAGATACCGTATGGCTTACTATTATGCAATCTGCGTTTACGCCGCATGATCCAGGGCATGGATCTATACATTTATTTTTAACACAAGCTTGATTAGAGGGACAATCAGGGTTGATGATACATTCTGGTCTACAATTGGGTGGCTGACCCACATAATTGTCAGCACATCGGCAATTAGCTTTTCCGTTCCTTTCTACGCACAAAGCATTGGGACCACATGGGGATGGAAGGCAAACGTCAACTGTTTCAGGTACTATTGCCACAATATCATAACAGCTCTTAAAAGGGTCGCCTGTTTGTCCTGTATTACAACTACAGATGGGACTATGATTTATAACCTCACAGCGAGCGGATAAGCCACATGCATTTGTGCAGGGATTTATACATTTTTGATTTACACAAGCCTTAGTTGAAGGACATTCAGAGCTCACTATACATTCTGGTCTACATGCAGGAGGAGATCCTTTATATCCTTCAATACAAGCGCAAACTGCAGTATTGTCTGTAGTTCTGCAAACACTATTTGGCCCACATGGTGACGGATGACAAGGATCTTTTGGAGGTAATTTTTCCCTTTCCATTGGTTGACAATGGGTAAATGGATTACCAGTATAATCAGCAAAACATGAACAACTTGGTATGTGATTGATGACATCACATTTAGCATTTTGGCCACAAACTCCAGGACATGGGTCCCGGCATTTATTTCTAAAACAGGCCTTATCTCTAGGACATTCTTGACTTCCAGTACATTCAGGCCTACAAGATTCATAAGGATTGCCTATGTAATTAGGAAGACAGTTACAGAAGCCATTTTCGCATTTAGCGTTTGGTCCACAAGGTGATGGACTACAAGGATCTAATGGTAACGGAGTCGTAGGAACTGTAAAACAAACATTTACTTTAATAAAGAATAATAAATAGTTTAATTGAGCCTATATATAAATACAATATATGTATATATCTATATATATATATATATATATATATATATATATACATATACATTGCTGTGATACAATTTACGTAATTAAAATAGTTCATGTTACCTTCTGGAATTGGTGAACACCTGGAGAAAGGATCACCAGTAAAACCTTCATTACACACACATACTGCGACGTGGTTTAAAACATGACAATTTGCTTGTACTCCACAGGATCCAGGACAGGGATCCTCACATTTTTGCATAACACAAGCTAATGATGCTGGACATTCAGAATTTATAGTACACTCAGGTCGACATGATGGTGGTGATCCTATATAACCCGGTAAGCATGAGCAAGCCGGTCCACTTACTAATAACTGACAATTAGAATGTGGTCCACACGGCGATGGAGTACAAGATTGAGGGCGTTCAGTAGTTGTAGGAATTGCTAAAAGATATATGACTTTTTTATTTATATAAAACAATATTTATTATATATGTAGAAAGGTAAAATAAAGCTTGTAAATCTGCAAGATACGGATATAAAATAATATACACAGCAATAATGTGCATGTTAGAGTTATCTTTTTATTTTATTTTTATTATTGTAATATTTATAATGATATTATAAACAATCAAAGCAAAATAACTTTAAAATATCAACAAGAAATATACTTACTGTAACATTGCGTAAATGGATCTCCTGTCATTCCAATAGGGCATGTGCAAATGGGATTGTGGTTTTTTACTAAGCAATGAGCTCGAAGGCCACATGTGTTGGGACAGGGATCGTCGCATTTTTGATTTATGCAAGCTTTAGAACTATCACATTCACTATTCACGACACATTGCGGTCGACAAGATGGAGGCGATCCTACATAATTAGGTAAGCATGAGCAGACTGCTTGCATATTTACTTGTCGACACTGGCTATTAGGTCCACAGGGGGTAGGCTCACATGGATTTAAGACAGGTGCTGAAATAATATATATACATACATATTATTAAATAATTTTGTAAAAAATATATTTATACTATACTAAATGACAAACCATCGATTTTAAATTTAGTGTAGTAGTGCCTGGCACGCTTTTGCCCTTATTTTATGGAACTTTCACTGAAAGATTGTGGAGCTACACATAGCTTATACCGCAATTTCCTTAGCATTAGGATTTAGACGTGGCCTCAATAGATATAAAATAACTAAATATTTAATAACCGTATATAGTTGAGGCCAATTGTGGCGCTGGAGCACAAAGTTACACTGTAAATGCGACTGGCTGTGGGTCCGATCCCCATTTGAGGGAATGAAATATTATTTATTAATACTTTCATTTCTTGACTCCGGCACAAAGGCAAAAGCCCGGCCGGGGGATTTCCGCCACTCAACACGAACTGCCTCCAGAATTCGGTGGTAAGTGAAGAACGAAGTGTCTTAGCACTAGGTTCCCTTTGCTAACCCTGCTATGTGCGGAATATAGCGTGAAGTTAATAAAGATTAAATATCGTTTAAGGGAGCCAAACCACAGGCGGGCCGCTAGTTTGGTATAAAATGTATATTTTTTTTCGATTTCGATATATTTAATGATTTTTTTATAATACTTACGTTCGAAAACTATTTCACGGCACTGGAAGAATGGATCCCCAGTAAAACCTGATGGACATGAACAAATAGGAACATGTTTTTCGACAGTACATTGAGCAAGCTGCCCACAAGTTCTAGGACAGGGATCTATACATTTAAAGCGTGTGCAGGCCAAGTTCAGAGCACAATCATCATTACTTTCACATTCTCTACGACATCCGTTTGCACCGTATGGATCTCCTTCATATCCTTTTGAGCAAAAACATGCCCCAGCGTTATTGTGTTCCCTACATTCTGCATTTGGTCCACAAGGTGATGGAGTGCATGGACTTGACGTTGGAGTCATCTCGGTCGCTAAAATTATTTATAAGATATGATGAATAAAACTATTAATATTACATATAATATTAACTTTTAATTTAAAAAAAAATTAAAGAAACTATGAAAAATAATAGCTAAAAAAGAAATAAATGAAATGAATAAAATAAATAAAAAAATAATTCTTACATGATATAACAACTTGGGCACAAATTTTAGAAGCGTCTCCTGTGAATCCTTGTTGACACGTGCACATCGGCTTGTGATTGACCGTAAAGCAGAGAGCATTTACTCCGCACGCTCCTTGACATGGATCTTTACATCTCTCGTTTACGCATGCGGCATTACTGGGACATTCAGCATCTATTGTACATTCTGGTCTGCAATTTGGTACTCTTCCTATATAATTTTGTAAACAAGAACAGGCTGCTTGATCACCAATAACACGACATTCTGAATTAGGTCCACAAGGTGATGGAACACACGGATTCGCTTGCACAATTCCTAAAAATATTAAAAGGTTTAAAGAAAATCTATATTTTTATATATATGTAATAGGAGATTTTCCTGCTCGCTTCGCTTACTTTCAATAATCAAAAATTACATCTTTTCTCTTATTGTTTAGAGAAAATGTTACAATCTATACTAATATATTATAAAACGGAAAATAATATTTTGTTGAACGCCCTATTCATATATTAGGAACGATTGGTATAATTTGAGAAATTATTTTTATGTTGGACAGCTCCTTTAGCGAAGGGGAGACTGGAGAGAAATTATAAAAAACTAAGAAATATTTTCGAAATTATTTTAAACAACACAATATTATTCAATATTCAATAAAATGCGTATGATTCGTTGTACGTTTTATATACTCGTAGATCATATTTTGTTTTTACAGCGTATTAATAAAATGAATATTTTATAGGTTATCACAGTTTTAAAATACGGGAAAGTGAGTAGATGTGTGTAAGTCGTCACGTCGTGCATGATAGGCCTCGCAAATGTTTGCGGGCGGAAGATGATTATAGTTATCATCTATACCAATATTATAAAGCGCGATATGACATTAAATTGACATTTAAAGTACACGAAGTAGCGATGATCAGGTGTTAAAGTAGTTTTAAAATTAATTCATAATTAAATTTGACAATAAAATAATAACCGAACATCATTATATCGTATACTTTAAAAAAGTCTACCGCGAGGATGCAAGATATTTTTATATAAAAGAAAATTGTATATTTAATTTATATTATAAAAGCTAAAAAAACGTACTTTCTTCCGGAATACATCTGGTGAAAGGATCCCCTGTAAATCCAGATGAACAACTACAAATAGGATTATGTGTTACGACTTGGCAGCGGGCATTCAGGCCACATGTATTGGGGCATGGATCTAAACATTTTTTATTTATACAAGCTTTGTCTTGAGGGCACTCAGAACTAACGATACATTCCGGTCGACAAGACGGTGGAGTTCCAACGTATCCAACCTCACACGTACATACGCTATGACCATTTACTGTGCGGCAAAGACTATTAGGTCCACACGGAGATGGTAGACATGGATCTGACTGGGGTTCCGCTTCATTTGGCATTACTGTTGAATACAATAAAAAAATACATATTGATTATAAACTCTATGTTTGCAAATGCATATTTGAAAAATTAGAGAAATTTTACAATTCTTGTTGCACTTACTTTCGAAATCGCATTTTGTTAAAGGATTTCCTGTATATCCAGAAAGACATGTACAGGTTGGTGAATGATTTACTATTCTACATTCAGCGTTGATACCACATGCTCCTGGACACGGATCTTTACATTTATTATTAGAACATGCTTTATTGCGATCACAATCTGAATTCGACACACATTCTGGACGACAACCAGTATACGGATCACCGAAATATTCTGGTAAACAGGAACAGGATCCTATTCCATTACGCTCTTTGCATAAGGCGTTTGCACCACACGGCGATGGACTACATGGATTTGGTGGAGGTTCGGAAGCATCTGATTAAAAATAAAACGTTTATTAGAATAAATAATTACGAAATGAAAAGTATCACACTTATAAGCGACTTACGTTCGATTAAGGAACATCCGCTGAATGGATCACCAGTGTACCCTATTATACAGTTACATAATGCTACATGATTTGCTACTGAACATTCTGCATTGAAACCGCAAGAACCAGGGCAAGGATCTATACATTTTTCATTTTGACATGCAAGATTACCAGAGCATTCTGCGTTGATTGAACATTCCGGTCTACAATTTGGTGCGATACCAATAAAATTCGGTAAGCAAGAGCATGCAGGCGCTTCGCCAACTACTTTACACTGAGAATATGGACCACACGGTGATGGTATGCATGGATTTCCTTTAGGTCCCGAAAGTATAGGTTCTAAAGAAGAAAGTATATAAATTAAGAATAACAATAGAGTAATAGGAAAGATAAAAGAAAAAGAAATTGTAAACGTACGAGTAACATGCAAATTAAAGGATAAACAACAATCAAAATAATCAAATACAACATATTTAGTTCTTAAATATTTATTTATATTTTTCAAAATTATTTTAATATTCTTACTTTGTTCTAACTGACAAACTACGAAAGGATCGCCGGTAAATCCAGCTTTACACGTGCATATGGGATTATGATTTATGGTTTGACAACGTGCGTTTACTCCACATGTTCCTGAACAAGGATCTTTGCACCTTTGTTTTATACAGGCTTGATACTGTGGGCAATCAGTGCTTATAACACATTCTGGCCTACAAGCAGGTGGGGATCCAGTGAATCCTTCTTCACAAGAACAAACACCATGTCCATTTAATTCCTTACATTGGCTATAAGGTCCGCATGGTGTCGGGATGCATGGATTAAAATCATGCTGAATTGCTACAATGAAATATAAAAATAAAAAATAAAAATTATTTTATCTTTTCTAGCATAAGATTGATACACGACAAAAAAGTTACTAACGTTTTCTTTGAGGATGACATGATATTGCAGGGTTTCCTTCATAGTCCTCAATACATAAACATACTGGAGTATGATGAACTACATTACATAAAGCATTTATTCCACATGCCTCTTTACAAGGATTAACACATTTATTATTTGAGCAAGCCTTTTCCAAAGGACAATCATTGTTTGTGACGCATTCGGGGCGGCATCCAAGATAAGGATCTCCAAAATAACCTGGTTGACAACTACAAGCACCTGCATTATTTTTTTCAGTGCATTGAGCATTTGGTCCACAGGGCGACGGGTTACATGGATTAGTCTCATCTTCACTTGGTACAGATACTGTTAAACAAGTAATGTTATATTTTCGTTTTTAGTTATTAACTAATATCTCAATTCAGGTTTGCAGTTAAAATAAATTACTCACCGATAAAATAACAACCTCTGAATGGATCGCCAGTATAAGCTTCACGGCAATGGCAAACAGATTTATGTGAAATAACTAAACAATTTGTGTTAGATCCGCAAGAACCATCACAAGGATTTATACACTTTTCACGTATACAAGCTAGATTACTAGGACATTCTTCGTCATAAATGCATTCTGGCCGGCAATGTGGCGCTCTACCAATATAACCAGCCTTACAAGAACATGCTGGAATTTCCCCAACTACTCTACATTGAGAATTCGGTCCACAAGGTGAAGGAACACAAGAATTACCAGACGGTCTTGTTTCTGGACCTATAAAATTATGGATATCATAAATATATGTGAATTTTAAGTTTTACTGTAATTGTAATTTGGTATCGTATATAACTTACTTCTTTGATAACCACAACTAACAAACGGATCACCAACAAAGTTTTTAGGGCAACTACATAGAGCATTGTGATTAACTACTGTACATTTTGCGTATGTACCACAAGATCCTATACATGGATCTAAACACTTTTGATTGACACAAGCCATGTTAGGCATACATTCACTGCTAACCATACATTCAGGATGACAATTAGGCGGAGATCCATAGTAACCCTCCTGACATGAACAAATAGCATGGCCATTGCTGGCGCGACAAATACTGTAAGGTCCACATGGCGAAGGCAGACATGGATCAACTGATTTCTCTATTGGGCCTAAAATAATACTTTTATTTAGTTTCATATTAAACGTAGAGTATGATAGTATTTAAAAAAATCAGCTTCACACTACTTAGGGAAGGCAGGGGGAACCTAGTGTTAAGACACTCCGTTTCCCACTTTCTGCCGAATTCAAGAAGCATTTGCGTGTTGAATGGAAGAACTCAACGCCGCGCTTAGCCTCGACACCAGAGCGAAGAAATGGAAATATAAATTGTATGTTTGTAAGTATAAAAAAATATAATAAAATATTTAAAATTTGTGTGTGTAACATGTAAAAAACAAAGCTATAAAAATCGTACTTATATAACAAGAAGAAAATGGATTCCCCTGATATCCTCGTAAGCAGGCACATGAAGGGGCATGATTATTTACGCGACATTCTGCATTCATTCCGCAAACGCCTGGACATGGATCTTTACATTTGTTATTTATACAAGCCTTGTCTTTTGCACAATCTGAATTTAAGACACATTCCGGTCTGCACTCTATATATGGATCCCCATAATATTCTGGGAGACATGAACATGAACCAATTCCGTGTCTTTCTTTACAAAAAGCGTTAACACCGCAAGGCGATCGTGAGCATGGATTTATGGTTTGTTGCTCGATAGCTATAAAGATAAAAAGAGCTTGGATTAATACTATAAATTAATATAATATATCAGATGATATTACTTTTTTTTATTAAGGATAACTTACGAGGTATAATTGAACACCCTGAAAATGGGTCGCCGGTATAACCTTCTTCACATGCACATATTGGTATATGTTTAACTACATTGCAGGTCGCGTAAAAACCACAAGAACCTGGACATGGATCACTACATCTTTCCGAAATACATGCTAAGTTTCCAGGACATTCTATATTAATAACACACTCTGGGCGACAATTTGGAGGTCTTCCTATATAGTTATTAAAACAAGTACAAACAGGTATCCCATTTAAATCATTGCACAGAGAATGAGGCCCACACGGATTAGGTAGACAATTATTAATTGGTGTCATATGTTCTGTAAAATATTATTTGAAAATTATAACTTAATCTTTATAAAACATTCAAAAGTAAACATTTGGAAGTCACAAAACTTACTGTCTTCTAAAAAGCATCTCACAAATGGGTCACCCGTATAATCACTCAAACAGCTACAGACAGGATTATGATTTATTACTTGACATTCAGCGTGGATGCCGCAAGTCCCAGGACACGGATCTTGACACTTATTATTTATACACGCCTTATTTGGCCGACAATCCGAACTAATAATACATTCGGGTCGACAATTCGGAGGTGAACCAACGCACATATCGAGACATGTACAAACCGCATGACCATTAAACGTACGGCATTTACTATAAGGGCCACAAGGTGAAGGGTGGCATGGATCAACCGGCTCCGGTAGAGCTGTATATTAAGAAAACTCATAAAGATCATAGAAAGTTTGAAACAAAGTATAAGAAAGATTTAGGAAGAAAACAGGCTTACGTATAGTAGGAGTACATGCATGAAGAGGGTTTCCACTATATCCAGGCAAACAAAAACATGAAGGTGCATGATTTGTAATTCTACATTCCGCGTTTTGTCCACACGTGCCAGGGCATGGATCAACACATTTATTATTAAAACAGATACTATAAGTAGCACAATCTGTATTCATCACGCATTCTGGTCTACAGCCCAAATAAGGATCTCCGTAAAAATCATCAATACAAGTACACGAACCAGCACCATTATTTTCTTTACATAAAGCATTAGGTCCACAAGGTGATGGATTACAAGGATGCCTCGTAACCTCTTTAGGAGCTGAAATATATTTTTTGATATGTATTGTAATGAGGGTAAAATACACTAGCATGCAGGGGTATTAAAACTCTCATGCATTGTCAATGTAGAATATACTTACTTTCTAATGGATTGCAGCTTGAGAATGGGTCACCGGAGAAGCCATCATCGCACGAGCATATTGGTTGATGGTTTTGGGCGACACAACGGGCATTAAATCCACAAGAACCTACACAAGGATTAATACACGTTCCAGACAAACAAGCAAGTGCTAGTGGGCAATCTTGATTTATGAGACATTGTGGTCTGCACGCAGGAGGTGCGCCTAACGTTCCTGGTTCGCACGAACAAACGGCTCGACCAAATTCATTTTTGCAGGTAGAGTGTGGTCCACATGGTGAAGGCAAACAAGGGTCTGGAGCTAACTGTGAAATACCTGTTGACATAAGAATATAAAATGTGTTATATACATTTAGATCATATATGAAAAGAGAAAAACAATTGAATAAAAAAATTTCTTACTCTTTTTGTAGCACCGAATAAAGGGATCCCCTTCGGGGAAGTTTTCAGGGCACATACATATCGGATTATGACTAACAACATTACAAACAGCGTCTAAACCACAGCTATGTATACAAGGATCTCTGCATTTTCGGTTAATACATGCTTTATTAGTTGGACAGTCCGAATTCACAGCACACTCGGGACGACAAGCTGGAGGTGCCCCAAGATAGCCAGCACGACAAGAGCAAGCTGCTCGATTGTTCACTACATGACATTCACTGTTCGGCCCACATGGTGACGGGTCACATGGATTATTAGGGGTCGCTGTAAACATGCACAAACATTTTAACATAAAGGTATGCTTCACTAGAAATAAAATGTACCCATATCCAGATCATGTAGAACAATATGTAAATGAAAATGAATCAATGATATTATATTGTGTAAAAGAGGGTAGATTTAGGTGAAAATAATTACAAAAGCAGTGGAGTTGTGTCAATCGGGGGGCAGTCGCCTGTAGGTGGCGGCCCCTATTGGAAGAAAACTAGTGTGAAGTATTGTTAGTAGGTGATACATATCACTTACTGCAATTACATAGTATCCCTATCCAAATAGTTTAGAAACATATAGACGATGTGTGTTTTTATCGTGTTTTTTTAAAAACGTTACCCACTTCCGATTTCTGACAATATAATATATATTTAAAACATAATATATAACTAATTGGATATTTAAAAGAACAGTTTTTTGAAAATCTACTTACACTCTGTGTATATTCGGCGACAAGAAGAGAAGGGATCGCCTTCATAACCCTTGAAACAGGTACATACAGGAACATGGTTTGTAACAAAGCATTCCGAATTAACTCCACACAAATCTTTACATGGGTCTCTACAATGGTTGGATAAGCACGCCAAATGATTTGGACAATCAGAATTAATAGAACATTCCGGTCGGCAACCGCCAGCATAAGGGTTTCCTATATGAGGTGGTATACATGAACAACGGGCTACGTTATTTACAATAGAACAAATAGTGTTTTCACCACATGGAGATGGGTTACAAGGTGTAACTGATTCATTGTTTACTATTGCAATACATCCAATAAAAGCATCGCCTCTGTAGCCTTGTATACAGCTACATAATGGTGAATGGTTAACAACGTCGCAAGCTGCATTGCTGCCGCAAGCATTTATACATGGATTAGAACATTTTTCGTTTATACATGCTCGAGATGAAGGACATTCTTGGTTAATTATACACTCTGGTCTACAATACGGAGGAGATCCAGTATAATTTGGTAGGCATGAACATACTGGATGGCCTGATTTTATATCACAAACAGAATTTGGCCCACACGGTGACGGTGCACATGGATTCTTATCATTTCGTTCACTTTCTACAAATGTTGTGCATACTACAAATGGGTCGCCACTTTCTCCAGGCCTACAACTGCATATAGGATTATGATTAACAACAATACAGTCCGCACCAACCCCACAACTTCCATAACATGGATCTATACACTTTTGGTTAACGCAAGTTTCTTTTTGTGGACAATCCGAGTTGCTTACACATTCTGGTTGACACATCGGGGGAATTCCCTTAAATCCTGGTAGACAAGAGCATAATGCAAATCCAGTTTTTGATACTAAACAACGGCTATAAGGTCCACACGGCGACGGGTCACATATGGAAAATAAAGGTGGCGTAGGAAAGCTACTTTGACATCGAATGTATGGGTCACCTGTGTGATCTGGCGCACAAAAGCAAATAGCGTGATGATTTATTGTTTCACAGTGAGCTCCAACTCCACATACATCTTTACACGGATTTTCACATTTATTGTTTACGCAAGCTAATTCAGGTGAACAATCACTATTTACAACACATTCCGGTCTACATGACATATAAGGATTTCCATAAAAACCTGGCAAACACTTGCACGTTAAAGCATTATTTAAACTTTGACATATTGCATTAGCTCCGCAACGTATATTGTCACAAGTTTCATTAGGCACGGCTAAAATAAAAAAAAAAGACTTTTATATTGTTTATTTATAAATATACAAAAAGCTATTATTCATTATGCTTGTTGTAAATTATATACTTACATTGTGGTGTGTGTTTGCATTGTTCGTAAGGGTTTCCTGAGAATCCATATTTACATTGACAAATTGGGTCATGATGATAAACCATGCACTCAGCATTGGCGCCACATGACCCTGGACATGGGTCTACGCATTTGTTTTTCAAACAAAACTTGTTAAAAGCGCAATCTGAGTCTAAAACACACTCAGGTCTGCATTTAGGATTACTGATAGCGTTTGGGCCATTACACAGATTACATACCGCAAATTTATCTCCGTATGTATCACACAATGAATTAGGATCACAGGGATTCGGTGCACATGGCTGTGCTGTTGAATTATCAGCAATTACGATGATAGCTGAAAATAAAAAATAAGAATTTTTACTTTATTGATTCGTTTAGAATGATCGTTGAAAATAATTTAGAATGACAAACTACTTACGTCTATATAAACATTGTATAAGTGGATCTCCCATATAACCATCTGGACATAAACACGAAACTGTATGATCAGAACATAGACAAACAGCGTTAATGCCACAAATATTGCTGTGTTGGCAGGGATCTGCACATTTTTGATTAATACAAGACTCGTTTGGTAGGCAGTCAGAGTTCATAAGACACTCGAGCTTACATTCTTTTGTAGGATCACCATAAAATTCAGGAAGGCAAGAGCACAAGGCTGTATTTCCAACATCTTGACAAATGGCATTTATGCCACACTCAACTTTATTGCAAGCGTTATTACTTTTTTGTTCCTGGGGCTGTAAGCAACATATTAATGGATTGCCTACTAATCCACCTTCACACATACAAACAGGATGATGACTTTCTACATGACATACTGCATTTAATCCACAAGCGCCGGGACAAGGATCGCGACACATGTAGCCCATGCAAGCTTTATCTAATGCACATTCGTCATTAATTTCGCATTCTCTTGATCGACAACCTTCTAAACTATAAGGATCTCCTGTGCTTCCTTCGATACAAGTACATGAAGCTTGCCCATCATAATTAACATTACACAACGTTTGAAGTCCACAAGGATTTGGATTGCAGGGACTTTTTTCTGGTTGACAACCAACATAAGGGTCTCCTACAAAATTAGACTTACAAAAGCACATTTCTCTATTGCCACTAACATAACAGTCGGCATTTTCTCCACAATTTCCTGGTTGACAAAGTACTGCTGGTGGCAAATAGCCTTCACGATTGCAAGATTTATAAGGATTACCTCTAGTGTTTTCAGGGCAATAGCAAGCGGGTATTCTGCTTGGATCACATCGCGCTCCTACACCACAAGTATTAGGTTCACAAGGATTTCTTGCTTCAATACAGCCACGAACTGTATTTGGACTTTCAACAAATCCTTGTAGGCAAGTACATTTCGAAAATCCATTTGACAAAATTGTGCACTGTGTGTTAGGTCCACAAGGTGAGGGATTACAAGGATTATTTGGTAATCTGCAGGGCTGACGTGGGGGATTTCCTTCATAGTTAGGTAAACAGAAACAGGCTGGTTTATTGTCAATAATTCTACAACCAGTAAAAGGTCCACAGGGATTTGGTTCACACTCATTACCCTCTGGAACTAGAAAAATATGATAGTAATTATTTTTTATATAAAAAATCTAAACAATAAATATCTGTATTTCTGGTGAGAAATTTGCAATCTTTTCTTAATATACTTACTGCAGTTCTTAAATGGATTTCCAGTTAAACCCTTAGGGCAAAAGCATATAGGGTTTCCATTGTCATTTTCACAGAGCGCATTTATTCCACATGGATTTGGAGAACAAGGATTTATTGGTGGTTCACAATTAATCATAGGATTCCCTGTATAACCAGATAAGCATTTGCAGGATGCGCGGTGATTTAAAACATCGCACACGGCATTCGTTCCACATCTACAAGGGGACTCGCATCTTCCATTAATACAAGCTTCAGCATTAGCACACTCGACATCAGCTCGACACCCTTGAACTAAAACGCACTTATTAAATTTTGTTCAAGACATAAACTATTATTAGAAAATAATTGTTTATATCACTTACCCTGGAAGCATTCTAGGAAAGCGTTTCCAGTATATCCGGCAAAACATTCACATTGTATACCATGATTTGATGGAAGACATTCTGCGTTATCCCCGCATTTGTTAACAGTGCACGGATTTATACATACTCTATTTAATCTATCGCACAACAATTTTGGAGGACAGTCTTCATTATATTGACATATAGAATGGGTATTAATAACTAAAATAATCATTCAAAGGATGCGTTAATAAAAAATATGGGTAAAAGTTATCAAAATATATTACTAACAACTTTGCTTATTTACCTGGCGCACATCCAACGTAACCGTTTCCTTGGTATCCTTCGACACAACTACAATCTGAGCCATGGTTTGTATTTATACAAACAGCGTTTTGTGCACAAGGATTGTGTATTTTACACGGATTTTGACATGCACTATTTATACAAGCTTCAGTCAAAAGACAATCTTCATTTCGAGTGCAACCGGCTGAGCAAAAGTGAAACACAGGTGATAATATACATTTATATAAATTGCTTAAATAAAAAAAAGGATGCAAATACGTGCAAAAGATATATCTATAGGGTGTAACTCGATTGACGGATCAACGCTACTCTACGGATAGAGGACCTCAGTACTTATTCATTTCACCCTCCCATGCTCAGCTATTTTCGGTTCAGCACATGTTAGGGAATTTATAATTTAAAAAAAAAACCGGATTCTTGAACAAAATTGACACACATTTTTCATTGAAAATATTATAATTTAATTGCTCTAAATTAAGTAAAGCTGTCTGCGCTCTAAATTTTATTTCACAAGAGCTTAATAATGAGCTTGTCGTATCTTGTAATAATTAGAAACTATCGGCCTATAAATTGGCCTTGGAAATAAGATAAAAAATAATAGATTTTTAAAAAGTTACATTTTATCAAAAAAACTGACAGACAATTGATGGTTTTCCATAAGTATTTTTTAAAACTACTGGTATTTATGTAAAATAATCCCTAAAAGTTTCATAAGACTAGTTCGAAGACAAGATATTAAAAATGTACTTGAATAATAAAACAGTAAAAAATTTTGGTATTTTTGGAAGTGTTTGCAATTTTTACCAGTCACCTATGTTTAAACAATGTTTGTAGGATACAAATATTTTGATATTGTAAAGCTATCCTAGCACAAGATTCAAGTATATATTTAAATTAAAAAAAGAAATTATTTTTTGATCCGTAAATATATATGCTATATGAATATATTAACGAAAATAAAATATTTGTATAACCAATATAAGAGGATCGTCCAACCAGTGGGTCGTCTTAATTATAAAGTTGAAAAGTTTCGTGAAATTACATTTACATATGTATATAAGTATATTACATGAAATATTTTACAATTACCCACAGCCCTGTATAATACAAATTTAAGAGTTTTGTTTAAGTAAGTCAGTTTCAATAGCCCTTATACTTACAAATTTTAGGAGAACATTTAACAGCCGGATTGCCATCATATCCAGCTGGACACGAACACATAGGCCTTTGTTTTACGGGATGGCATTTAGCTTGTATCCCACAAACATTGTCAAATTCACAGGGATTTTGACACAGTCCCATAAAGCAGGCTTCAGTTTCAATACAATCTCGATCTGAATGGCAAGGTTCCGGTGCCTTGGGCGTTCCAGGTGATTCTAATATGTTATATGTTAAATAAGGGTTTAGTTTGTTATATTTAAATATTATATATTAGTATTTATTTACAAAAATATAACTGTGATATTCTCATTTAAAATTATTTGTACGCATTTGTCCGATAAAATACACCATAATGAAGATAAATTGTTTGTTTTTGAATAAAATCACCTAATTAAATTAAGAAAATCACAAATCTTGCTCGGCCATACCTTTAATACAGATGTCTCCGACGGCACTGTTGCACAAACATACTGCATCATGATTATTTACTTTACAGGAAACACCTTTTACACACGGGTTGAGTACTTCACATGGATTTTCGCAAACTCCATTTAAACAAAACTTGTCCGCAGGACAGTTAGTATTAGATTTGCAAAAAATTTTTATTTTAAAGTTACTAATTGTCTCAGTCACTGTGATATCGAAATAAGGAGTTGAATCTGTCCAAGCAGGAATGTCTATGTCTTTTCTTCGGGATGAAAGATTGTCTAAAGAAGTGCTAGATAATGCAGACAATGTTGTTGGGTACTCTTTTTTTCTATTTAATTCATAATCTGCTAAGTCTATCTGAGTGTTTAACAGTAAGTAGTTTCCTTCAGTAGTTGCAGTATAATCACTAATTGTTTCTGAAATGTTTATATTTAAATCAGTTGTTGTTTCTAACTTACGTATATTATCATTATATTTATCCTCTATATTGCTATTGTTTTCAATAATAGAAAAACTTGCTGTAGTTTTTATTGGTTCCATGGTTTTATTTGTCATATCAGTCCTGTAATGTGGACTTGTTGAAAATATATTACTAATCTTATAGTCCCTGTTATATTCAGTCACTTCCTGTTTGTTTTTACTCGTAACAATTTCATTTGAATGTAATCTTGGCGTCTTGTCGTTGATTGACGTCGTAGTATAACTTAATAAGATATCAGTTGGGATCTCGGTAGTAGAAGGCAGTAATTTTTCTGTTTTAGAATTTAAAGTTTCATTTACGTTACTATAACTGGTTGACATTTCAGTTAACTCTGCAGATTCCGTGAAAGAAGAAACAAAACTGTCTATTGTATAAGTAGTATCTTTATTTGATACGGCATCTAGTTCTGATGTGTTTTTCTTTGGCTGATTGGCTTTTTTTGAATTATTTCGTATTGAATCCATCAAAGTATAATCATAGATATAATTATCTGATAAAGTATCTAATTTACTATTGGTGCTTATGCTTGAAGTATAGCCTAACTCTTTTACTGTATGTTCTGTAGAAGTCATAGTTAAGTCATCATTGGTAGAGGTTAAATATTCTTGAGAAGATAAGTTATATTTTTCTGTAAGTTTTGTCATTGCATTTTCTTTTTTTGTAGTTACTTCTGTGGAATACATTTCCACATTAATATTAATTGTATCGATATCTTGTCCCGATGTGCTTAGGCTAGATTCTTGAAACGATGTTGGTGAATTATTTGTAGTTATGATTTCAATATCATTTATTTCTGTTGTCCCAGGTGTGAACGTTACATTAACGCCGGGACTATAATCTGTTGTGTAGCGTGCAGACGTTTTAAATAATGCTTTTTTATCTAAGTCTCCCGTATTTGTAATTAGTTTTGGATCTTCCATTCTATCATTATTCGTTGGAATTGTCGTATCTAAATATGTATGAGTATTACTGACAGTGGATACTATCAAATGGGATGTGTAATTATCATTATGTAAGTTTCTTTGATTTTCTGGCGTCTTTGTATTCTTATTTTCATGAAATTGTTTGTGATTTCCATTAATTTCTGTGCTTTTCATTTGAGGTTTTATAGTGCTCTCAGTAAGTATTGTGCTACTGCTTTGAATTAACTCTTCATAATCAAGTGTGGTTTGAAATTCAGTTTTGGTGTCTGAAGTTAATGTTGATAAAGGAGATAAATCATTTTGAATTATTTTTGTGCCAAGAACGTTCGCTTGAATATTTTTATATGTAGTCATGGAAAATTCCGAATCGGTCAAATATGAATATTCTGTATTAGTAATACTTGGCACTGCTTCTGTTGTTGTTTCTTTTGTTGTTTTCCATGAAATATAATCGTCGCTTGTAAATACCGAAGGTGGGGTTGTTAAATATAATTTATCTATTACTTGAGCTGTACTATTAGCAATGACTTTTAATGACATTGAATCATTCGAATTACTTTCTGACATATCTTCTATGGGAATTGTAGCCATCATTATTGGAATCGTATCTTTCATATCTTTATTATTTATTGAATTTGTTGTATCTATATCTGATATTTCTTTAAACAAATCTCTTGTTTGTAACTTCAAATTATCGTCAGTAGTGGACGTAAATTTTATTTCTTTTAAAATTGTACTTGTTGAAGTTGTTAAGAAATTCGCAGCGTTTTCAGTAACAAAAGCATTATCTAGGCTGTGACTTGACTGTAGGGTGTTTTCTTCATAAACATCACTTAAAGGACTTGTTTCCTGTTCATACGAATTTGTGTATCTATTTTTATCTGTATCTATTTTTACAAAGCCAGAAGTCGAAGTTTGTTCATTTGGATTGTTATTGGAGGATAATTGATTCATTAAGCTACTTTCTGACTCGTATGTTGAAATTTTATCAATAGCAGTAGCTGAATCAAAATCTTGGATAGTATACATAGGTGAAGTTATATCACGACGGAATTCGATTTGTTCCAAAGTGCCCTCATTAACCATATTTGTTTGTTGATTGTCATCCTCGCTAGTCGACATTTCATTTGGAATGATAATAGTACTAATACTTGTATCAGTAGGGGTAGAATAACTTATATTTGTAATTGAGACATCTAAAGGATTGTTAAATTTCTTATTAATATTTGGCTTAGAATTTTTTTGTTGCTGTAAACTTAAATCATTTATTGAACCAATAGTAGTAGCACTCATATTGATTTCTTCTAATAAATTTACGATTGTTTGAGTTGCTTCTGTACTAATATGATTTAACATTTCGAAAGTCGGATATGTTTCTGTTTGTATCATAGTACTTAATTCTGTTTTTTCGTCTGAAATAATATCTACTTTAATATGGTTTGTTATATGTATTGGTGTGGCTGTGGTTACTTCTGTTGATGATTCTTTATCCCAGTCTAACATGGAGTCAGCTACTTTATGCTTTGATATATCAAGTGTATCGATTTCTGGACTGAATTGATTTGTTGTCATACTTACTGCAATACCATTATATGTATCTAACAGAGTATTGGGTGTAACAAATTTAGGCCTGTCTTTTGTAATATCGGTTATAATGTCTCCCTGTTCTTCATCTAAGTCTGCTGTCAAATATTTCGATCCTTTTTCAGTTACATATGTTGATCGATAGTTAGAATGGTCTGTCGTTACGGTTTCGGTCAAATCTCGCAAAGTATGTGTCGAATCGTCTACTGTTGTGTCATGAGATATATTTGTGATTACGTCTGATATTGCGTGAGTAGATACATCAGTTGCCCGATCTACATTTTTATTAATTACATCTGTTTTTACATATTTCGGTCTGTTCGTTGTTTTATCATTTAAAATGTTAAATTTATTTTCATGTGTATCAATGTGTAATGGATTTTTTTCTAATGGACCACTTATTGGTATATTTATTTTAGTTTTACTATTTGTTACGTCTACTGGCGTATGCGTAGAATTATATAAAGTGGAAGCTTCTGTCATGTCCTTATATATATCCACTGTTATGTCCGATAATGTATCATTAAATCTAACTGTTACTACCTCTGTAGCTACATCACTTGATTTATCCGTTGTCATATCTCCAGTCGAGATCTTAGATGCCTCCGGTCCGATATATTGAGATGTATCATCTTCTCGAATGTTTGTTTTAAATGCAGATAGAGTTAAATCTGTAATTATATCTCGAGGTCTATACGTTGTACCATACGGAGAAATAATTTGAGGTTCTGTTGTCATTTCTATATCTATATTTTTATTACCATCTACCGTTCTATGATTTCCTTTATTTGTAGATCTATCCATATCAGTGTCTTTTGTATTTATAATAATATCTTTTAATTTATATGTAGATATATCTATTGTTACGCCTTCTGTTAAGTTATTGTTTTTATCTACTGTTACAAAGTTCTTTATGTCTTGAATTGCATCTTTAATTACATTTTCTGTATATTTAGATTTCTCTGTCGCCAGGTCTGGTACTTTGGCTATAAGTGAATTTATTGCTGTATGTTCAGGACTATAAGTTGATTCGAACATTGTTACTAAATAGTCTGATCTGTCTGTTTCATGTGTGCCACTATTTTCATTTACGACAGTTGTATCTTGTTCTAAGTATTTAGGTCCATATGTTGTAACATCTGTAGCATCCAATTCAGATGTGTCCAATTGTGGGTTGGTTATTTTGGTTAAATATGAATCCGGTGTAACATTGTCAAACATATCTTCTGTGATATATTCAGATCCTTTCAAAGTTTCTATTGTTGTGATAGTGGTTGATGCACTGTCATGTAATATTGTAGTAGGTACGTCTTTTATTTTTGCTGTAACTTTATTTGTTGTTTCATCTCCTTCTATGTCTGTAGACCTAACTGTTCTCAAATCTTCTTCTTTTTCAAATTTAAGAAGGTTTATACTATTATTAGGTAAGTCGGTTGTCAAAGTAGTAAAACTATCATTAATTATATTCACATCAATTTTAGTAGTTAAGTCCCTAGTCAGTCCAGAGAAATTTTTACTTTTTGTAGTTATTGCGGACATAGTTCCGGAGTTTCTTTCAGTTAGTGAATCATTAACAGGTTGATCATCTGTTAATGGGAAATAAATATATTTTTATTATACCGTTTTTATACGTAAAAATAATTGATAATACATTAGGTGTAAGGATTTTTTTTTATAGATAATAACAAAATACGGTTCTTAAGCCGACTTAATATACTTATAAAGCTTGATATTTAAAGTAAATGCAAGAAAATATGTAATATTGTAGAAAAAAAAAGATTATTATGTATAAAGCACAGGTCATTCATTGATGCACTTAATAAATATTTTATTTACTTTATATTTGTATATTAAAATAACGTAAGCCTTTATTCTTCTACCTTATATATTAATATCTGGTTCTACAGCAGATTATGTTTGAAGGTTCTTTACTAATACTACACTGAAAAATAAAAGATAGTAAATATTACAATATAGTTTGTCGGGTCTGCCGAGAGAATACAACCAGTATTTTGTGGTGTTTTATCGGACAAAATGGTACGCTGTTCATAGCAATGACCAGTTTACATGGAGTTAGTTTTGCTATTCACATTATATATAGAATGTACAGACTTGCTAGCTTTATAGTAGTAGTCTGCGGCACACATCCCTTAGATGTATGTAAATAGTAAAAAGTTTAGATAAATGTATCTTTTATGAAACTCTTATAAAAGTTAGACATATTATTCCAGGCATATTAAGTTAGTAAAAATCTAATAATTATTAGTAGTTAATAGATTCCCATTGACTTACTTTCTATACATGCGCCAGAAAATCGGTCACACAGAACTCCAGGCCGGCAGTGAGCACAGTTATTACTTGATTTACCATCTGTAACGTATATATATTAGCGAACTCGCGTAAAAGAGAGTAGATTTAGGTGGAAAATAACAAAAAAAGCAGTGGAATTGTGTCAATCGGGGGGCAGTTGCTTGTAGGCAACGGCCCTTATTGGAAGGAAACTACTGTGAAGTATTGTTAGTAGGTGATACATATCACTTATTGCAATTACATAGTATCTCTTTCAAAATAGTTAGAATCATATAGACGATATGTGTTTTTTTAAAAACGTTAACCACTTCCGATTTCTAACAATATAATATTTATATTTATTATATAAGTGAATTGTATGATTTCTTAGAAACTTAATTTTTCTCCAGCAATTTATAACAAAAAAAAGTGTATTTGTATTCATTGGAATATGAGATAAGACTCTTAATATAAGATGAAAATCCTAATGAAAAAGGATTCTACAAAGAATGTTCGAGGTTACAAATGATATTACATAGACATGATGCGAGGTATGTGACAAATGTCATCTGTTATTCTTCATAAGAGGCTACTAACCGTAGCATAATCAAAGATACTCAATAATAAATTAGATTTAGTACAATAGAAAATTATATTATTAGAATTACCGACCCACTTGCGTCTTCGCCTGCATGTACTACAAAATTATTTATTTTTTGATCTGAATAACTTTTATGTAATAATATCATCTAATAATATTATCATATTAAAGATAATATTGATACATTGATAGCAAAAATTTCAGCTAATTGAATAAAACACTTATTTTGGTAGTTATTTAGTAACGGATTGAAATAAAACCAACACTAAATGTTAAGGGAAGTTTGCCAAGATAAACGGTTAAACCATTTATGAAATTAGCGTGAGGCACAGACAAATAGACAACAAATGTCCCCACAAAAAAATGTTGTATCTTCCGTATACAGATAGCGATGAGTTGCTGTTTTATTATATTAGTAGATAACTATGTATGTTAATATCAAAGAGTTTAATAAAAATAATAACAAGACAAAGTCGCAAAGCTAGGGCTATTAAATTGCTTTCTATTGGAGTTAATAAAGCAATAAGGTCTTTACGTGCTCTTTTCTCACCTTGCACACAATTGCATCCGTCGCACTTCGAATTCGAATATCTTGCGCAGTCCGAAGATGTTTGACATTGACAAACTATAATATAAAAGCAAATTTTGTTACAGAGCCAAAAAAAAATTTAATTAAAAATTGCACGCACGACAAAGCATGATTTACTCTTACGTTCTACCTGAACCGATCGTGTAATCGAGAGCGCGGAGAGTATAATAGGTCTTAGAGATCACATTGTTACTTGTAATAATTAAAAAAAAAATCAGCTTCACGCTGTATCCCGCACACTGCAGGGTAGGCAGAGGGAACCTATTGTTAAGACACTCCGTTCCTCACTTTCTGCCGAATTCTGGAGGCATTGCGTGTTGAGTGGCAGAACTCAACGCCGCGCTTGTCCTCGACACCAGAGCGAAGGAATGAAAATATAAATTTAAATAAATATTTCATCTCCTCGAGTGAGGATCGAACCCACAGCCAGTCGATTTTACAGTCACACTTTGTGCCCCTGCGCCACGACTAGCCCCAATTAATCTGCACAATTTTAGTAAAAATTATACAGAATAAGTATTACATTAACAATATGAATTAACGAGTGCGAATTTATCGAAAATTAGTTACTTTATCGAAAAAATGTAAATTCGTCTTAGTATACAAAATCATGACAATTCAATGCGAATAATTCAATTCAATTCATAGAAGTATGCTAGTTTTCATCAATGTTTTCGTTCATAAAAACGATAACGTAAAATTACGTTTAGTTACCACGTAAAATTAAGGTCCGTAAACCGATTTTTTATTGGCCTAAATTTCTTTACATTCCACTAAAAAGACATTTTTAGGGTTACATTTTTCAGACGGCACATTTTTATTCTTTTATGTGTAGGGGTCTTAAAGTTCAAGTTTGTGGAATTCCCTTAGAAAATAGTACCTTTGTACCGCTCTAAAGTAAAGCTCTTTACTTTTTGCGCCATGTCTCGTAAACTACACTCAGAACACATTTTATAATCATTATTTGTTGCAAATTACAACAAGTACTACAACTCTGCAGAAATTTTATAATCATTATTTGTTGCAAAATGAATTATATACAACTTTGTATAACTTCTTACCTATTATTTCTTCGGGTAAAATGGAAAATAAAAGCTTCGTGTTTTCCCCGAAGTTGTTCGTTAACCTTTCATCTCTTTCATTCTCTGCCGTTTTACACTTCATCTTTATCAGTACTTTCGTTTGGTGCTTTTGCGGCTTATACTCTAATTTCTTTATCTCTTCCATACTTCTATTCTTACCTTAAGCTTTATAATCCTGCCATGCATTCTTCTTTCTTTCTACAGCATCTTGCACTTCATCATCCTACCATTCGTCGCGCTTTTTCCTAAAGCCTCTTTTCCCTTTTACCACATACCCCTGTCGCTACTTCCTTCATACAATTCTGAAGGTTCTGCCAGCATATTTTAATATTTCCATTTCCAGAATCACTGCTGTCTAGCTTTTTGTAAACTCTGCATCCCTGACACTCTCCCAAAGTTCCTTAAGTTCGCCTAATGAAGCTGAGGATACTGGCACATATGCCGCTAACAAAAATGCTATTGTTATCCCCAGCTTGAAGAGAACCCGAATCAGTTTTGGGTTGACCGCCTTGTAGAATACAAGCTACCGCTGCACAAATCAATCGAGAGGACAATAACACACTTACACCTTGACAGCCCCGCTCGCTCTCTGGTACGCCGGCCCAGGACGTGACTCGACTGCCCCATAAATCAGTCGTGCCATTGCTCATTTGCTAGGTCTCAGTCACACAAACAACATCCAAATTTCTGTCATCCGTCAAATCCAATAATTTATTCATCTCACCTTCCATCCCTTTTCTAACATTCCATGTTTGCAGCTCCGTCCTCCACATTACTCTCTGCCTACCCTGCTATGTGTGGGAAGCTGATTTAGAATGAATAATTTGACTAATGCTATAATGTTTATTTTTACTTCATTGCGTAAATATTCCTTCATAGTCAAATTATGGGCAATTTTATAAACATTCGATGTTTTGTTTTTGTTTCAAAGCAATATTATAGTATGGAAAATATTGTTTACTTTATATTATTTTATAGGCTTTTAGAAATAGTTTTATAACTTTGCCTAAAATTTTTAGTTCATAACTCGCAGAAATATTTTTTAACACATTTAGCTTTGTGCTTTAAACCTTTTTTTAATGTTAGAAACATCATAAAAATAAATTGTTACTTGATACAAAAATAGAAATAAAGAGTCTTGAGCAACAATAATTTAATTTTATTAAAGAGCGGAAAAAACTAGTTAAACTAGTTCTGACGTCGTCGTCGTATATGAAAGAAAAATTGAGTGCTTCAAGGTTTCAATACAAATCGAAATGGGCAAAATTGAAAAGAATTTATTACTTACTTATTAGAAAAAAATATATTAATAACAATAATGGATTTAACTGGAGACCTTAATGACTTTTCCGTGTATGTGAGAAAAACAAATAGTTACGTGCATATTCATTACTTCACATTGAATTTAAAAAGTAAAAGTCAAGGGTTACCTGTAAAGGATATTTATAATCATTTAGAACACGCCAAGTTTATCAAGAAGCTTATCAAAAATCTTTCATGTTGCAAGATAAGCAAAGCTTTCCTAATAGGCGCACAGTATGATAGCAATCCAAAAAAAATCTTCTCAATGCTGCCACATGTTGCATATATTGCATAGTTGCATATATTTGTATAAAGATGTTCTATTAAGTATCCATAACAAAATATGGTATCTACCTTCCATAAATATCTATTTCATGGGCCTTATTTAATATTATTTGCATAGGAGAATAAACGAAAGAGTTACAAATGACAATGAAAGCGAAAGGATTTTAAGCGCTATATGCCGCACCAATCTAATATTTATAACTTATTTTAACGGAGTTCCTGTAATAAAGCACCGGTCAAAGACAAACTAAGAATATCTTTAAATCCCCTGTTCATGTAGCTCATAGCTCCATATTATATATTAATAAATCAAGGTGATAGTGACGATGATGATGATGTTTCAACATATTTTCAATAATTACCCAATACACAAGGACAAATTTTGAAAGGTTTTATTTTTTTAGTAGTGGGGAAAGATGTTGATAATATATTAAATAACATAGAAATGTTAAAAAAATTGCCCTGATGTATGTCATTTTATTTTGAAATGATGAAAAAAAAGTTGTAAAACTCCCAAGTTTCTCTTGGGAGTTTTACAACTTTTTTTTCCATTTTTGCTTAAGTTTTTTCCATCATTGTTAAAATTATTTACATTATTTTTGCCTATAACTTTTCTATTTTCCATTTTACGATAAAAAGCAATAAAAACAAAGTTGTAGACAATTTCATTTGCTATAATTAATGATTATAATTAGGGTTCCATAACACGGTCAAGACCATTTATCATATCGCGGGAAGGTAATTAACCGAAATTATTGTCAAATATTCTAGGTCACGGTCACTTGGAACACAGAAAAAAATCAAGCTTCTCAACGCAATCAAAAGATACGAGCGTTTATGCATCTTTATTACTGCATTTTGTATGATACGTAATCAAAATCTACAATAATGGAATTTCCCCAAAGTAAGAACTTGCAGTACAAATAAAGAAAAAATTCCAAAAGTTACAATTTATAAATATTTCATAGAAAAAAATAATTACAAACTTATAATATAATTGTAGTTCAAATAATTACAAACTTATAATATAATTGTAGTTCATTTCATACAAAATACACCAAAATAAAGTATGTACATTTCTATGCACTTCCTGTTGGCATGCAATCATGAAATTGGTAGCCCTCGGTTTGCGAGTCTGACTTGCATTTGACTGATTTTATTTTTTCTTTACGGTTGTTAGTTTACGAGATACAGCGCGCATTTTTCCAAAATTACAAATTACAAACTTAAACTTAAGTTTGTATTAACCCCTTAGCCATAAAAAAAAAATAAAAAAAAAAAATTAAAAAAAAATCAATGAACTAAATCCCGTCTCGTTGAATTTCTTATATGTAATAAATTTTAGCGATAGTGAAATATAGCACATGTAGATTAAATATATAAAATTTTAGGCTAAGCTCAAAATTTTTACTTGCTACAAAAAAATATGCATCGTAAGTATTAAATGAAATGTACAGAAAAAGGACTTTTACCTTTGGAACATACAGGTTGATGATCAACAACGGCACAATGCTGTCCAATTTTACAGGGTCCACCGTGCTCACATGGATCCGCACAACGCTCATTTATACACGCCAGTCCTGATGCGCACTCGCCGTGATCACCGCATTCTAGCACTGCGAAATCGAACCATGTCACCAACAGCCTCTTATGTACAAATGATTTAAACATTGGAATCAATAAAATTCTTCTTCTTATAATATTTAATTACAATTAAACATTATAAGGTAAAAAAATATGAATAATAATATCACTGAATATACGAAAACAATAGATAAAATATTTTGTTTATTTTAAACGATATAGAAGAACGAATTATTTTACAGTTCAATTCAGTTTTGAATTATGACTTCTGAGAACATTTATTTACATAAAAGTGCAAAAAATTTACAATGTATACAACATGAGTAAATAAATATATAAAATTTTATAGGTAATATTATAAATTACAGTGTAAAGCTTTAGATAATTTTTGCACACTGTCTCGTGGCAGTTTTATGCATTATTAATCGTGCAAAGCAATGAAAGCGTTGAGAGTTAAACGCAACCGTCACCATAATGTCTGTGTCATGTTTACTTTACTAATTAAATGAATATATAATATGTTTATACATAAATACGAAATAACGTGCGCGAGTCTACCTGATTTAGAAGAAATTCAACTGTTGAAAAAAGAAAATGATCATGCTAGAAAAAAAAGAAATATAGAAAATAGAGAGAGCCGGATGAAGTCATAAAGTATACTATTGCGTTTTTCCTGTAATGTGAAGAAACAAATTAATAAGATTCTTTGTAAAAGATAATAAACTAATAATACTGTAAATGTAAGTTTTTCTCTGACGTAGAATTACCTTTAGTGCAGCCATATTTCTCATGGTGTGTGAATCCACTAGGACAAAACTTGCACACCGGGTGATGGTCTTCAACCGAACAAGGTGCAACACCACAAGCCTCTTTACATGGATCTTTGCATTGAAAATTAATACATGCTAAATTATGAGGACATCCATTATCTCTTAGGCATATAGACACTGTTGGGTGGCAATCCTCAATACACACACATATTGTCTGATGTTCCACAACGTCACATTGTTTTCCTTTTGGACACATTGGCTCCTTAGAAATCAAACAAGGGTTCACACATTTTGATTCTCGGCATGCAGCATTTGAAGGACATTGTTCATCTCTAGTACATTCAGCATGTTCTGGTGCGCATGTTAATTCTCCTTTTTCATTAAGGGCAAAACCGTTTCGGCATACACAAACAGGTTCATGATTTCGCACTTCACATTTCTGGTTCCTTCGGCAATTTTGGTAACCGAGACAAGGATTGCTGCATTGATTGGTAGCAAAATTACAAGCCAATTTAGATGGGCATGGCTTTAATTTGGAGCACGTAAACGTTATGTTTACATCCGCAGAGGGTTTACAGTTAGGATCAAGGCGACATGAAACTCGAGGCTTGCCAACATAACATTGAGGACAGGAACATTGGGCCCGATGCATGACAGAGACACATAGGGCATCTTCACCGCATATACCACGTATTGTGCAGGGGTCCACACAACGCAAGCTCAAACACGCTTTGTCTACTGGACAATCTTTGTCACTCGTGCATTCGATACCTAGGAAGATGTGAAAGAAGAAAGCAGAGTCGAAAGAGCTGTACCTTCAGCCACGAAGAGGAAACTTTCTCACGAGACAGTGCATGCTTTTTGAAATTGAGGGTTTATGATCAGAAGTATAATTATAACGTTATAATACAAGCAATATGTACATGAAGCCGAACAAAATATTACTGACTGTATTCAAGCACGAACGGTGAGAATGCTTCCACTAATGTCAAAATATGACTTAATATCATTAAATTGTACATATATGTATGCCATTACAATATCTATAATAAAATACATATTTGTACAGTAATATTTAATCTTACGATTTTAATCAATAAATTAGTATTAAGCGATATCGTCAAGATAATTAAATATTCCAAAATGTAAACTAAAAAAAATATCCACATTTAATTACAAAACAAAAATTAAAACAAAATTTTTACATAAAAATGTACAAATATTTATACTTTTTTTTTTTGAATAGTTGTTTATACTTATTTTTTGCCCTAGTTAAGAACTCTTTTGTTTATGACACCCTTATCGTGCATTTATACATGTGTAAAAATATGAAAAATAAGAAAATTAACCGGCTTTACTCACTGGTATGGCATTCAATATCGGCTTGTCCTTCCGTGCCGGGTATACAACGACATACAAACTCAGCGCCTTCCCTTAGGCATTCTCCATTAATCCCACATCCTGTTGTTCGACAATCTACAATACTACGCTCTTGTGCACCTATAAGATAATATTAATATTATTGTAATTTGGATATAAATATTATAGGTGTTTTTGACATTTTTAAAGTGTTATTCCACACTTAGGAAAGGAAAATATTTATTTAGAAAACGTATAAAAAATTGAGTTCCGCTACGTTCAAATTTTAAAAATGCACTGCAATTGCAATGCAATGCAACACTTTAAAAAATGTTAAAAATATTTAATAAATACCATTTTCTCTTGCCTGACGATAATTCTTAGTAAATATCTTTGGGTAGTAGTAGTAAATTTGTAAAAATCTCTCTACAGAGATGCTAACAACATCAATAAGTTGTAACAAGCGTATAAAAATTTCAACATAGATATATAATTAGAGAGCGTACGGCTTAGTGGTCAGAGCGCCAGGTCGATTTCCAGGAGGCGCGGGTTAGACTCCCGCTACGTTCAAATTTTTATACGTTTTCTAAAGAAGTATTATAGGTGTATTTGTAGTAAACAAATACAAAAACTTACATTCTATGTTGGGATCTCCATTAGGATAATTACGAGGACAATAACACTGAGCTTCTCCCATTTGCCCAATACGACATTGTGCGTTAGTGCCACAAGTTTTGTAAGCGCAAGGAGACATGGTTCCACAGAAGCATTGCCGTTGTGGATTACCAGCACAGCCTGGGGCGCAAGTACACTCATAACCTCCATCGTCTAGATCCCGACAACGTGCATTTATGCCACACGGGTTACGTAAACATGGTGCAGCAGCTGCCTCAGAGCACTCTATTTTTGGGTTACCTGTGTATCCAGATGGACACGAACATTGCGCCATCTTATTTATTGGTCGACAAATTGCGTTCAAGCCACAAACATTTTGACATATATTTTTGCACTTTCCTTCTGTAGTACATTCTTCATCTGAACTGCAATCTTCATTTTTTGTGCAGTCGTACAATTTACACTCTTTTTCTGGATCCCCAGAGAACCCACTAGGACAACTACAGAAGTTGCGGTGTTTATTAGCTGAACACAAAGCATTTTTCCCACATGAATATTCGCGACAGACAGCTATACATTGTTTTGATGAACACATCATATCATCTCCACAATCCCTATTATTGTTACACCCGGGTACGCAAACTCCATGTATACATATTTGTCTTTCAGGGCATTTATTTCTAACTGAACATATAGATCTGCAGCCTCCATTGAAGCACTTTTCTCCGCAATTACAATTGGAATTATCATCGCAGAGAGAGGTACAATATCCACTTTCGTCACAAGGACAAAAACCATTACACTGCAAAGGTTTTTTCTTACATTCAACAAGTGGATTTCCAGTGTAATTACCTGCGCAACTACATAACGTACGATGATTTACCACTTTACATTCTGAACATATACCACAAGCTGTATTACTGCTACAAGGATCTAAAATGTATTAAAAATATATTACACATTAAGAACATTTGCAATTATAATAAATTTTATATTAAACTTATTTTATTATTTTGTATACCTTTACACTGTCCATTTATGCACGCTAAATTATTACTACAAGCATTGTCACTTCTACATCCTTGCTTGCAAATTCTATTTTCACAAATATGTCCATCACTACAAGCATCGTCACTGTTACAGATAAGCCTGCATATACCACGAATACACTTTTCATTAGATAGACAGATATTGTCTCTGAAATTTTTTTCAAACATTAAGGAAACCGATATGCAATGTAAATTAAGTATATATTAATAAAAAAAACATACCTTCTACAAGATGGATAACACATATCACCATAACAATTAAATCCATCAGCACAATTCTTGTTCTTATCACACGCAGTTGTTACGCGTTTACAAACAGTTTTAGGTTCCCCAACCAAATATGGCGGACATGTGCATATGGGACGATGATTTATTGCTGTGCATAAAGCATTAGCGCCACAAATACCTGGTTCTATACATGGATCAATGCATTGACCGGATATACACGCAAGATTGTTTAAGCAATGAGAATCTGTTCTGCACCCTGTGACGCAAACTCGCCCATCGCAAACTTCATCATCGGAACAATGATCATCAGATGTACAAGCGTAACGGCATACACCCAGATTACAACGTTCTCCTTCTATACATTCCTTGCCATCTATACTACACATTGGTTTACATTTGTTGTCTTCACAGCTCCATCCAGCTAAGCAATCGCTGTGTATTCGGCAGGAGAGTATCGATGCACGCACACATCCAATATTTGGAGTCGGATTAGGTATTAAGCCTTCAGCACAAGAGCATAAGACTTTTTTATCAACCACAGAGCAATAGGCATTTGGTCCACATGGATTAGTGTCATTAGCACATGGATTCTTACAGTAGTTATTATGGCATACTTCTTCTTGTCGACAATCATCATCTTGTCGACATCCATATTTACAGCTATTTGATAAGCAAATGTGGCCAAGAAAACAATCGTTGTCTACTTGACAGGTCACTAGAAGTACAAAAATAATAATAACAATATATATATATATATATATATAATGTATAATGTATAATTATTTATTATATATTATAAGGATTTAAAAACAAATATTTACATAAGCATGTTCCTTTCGAACATTTTTCGTTTAGTGCGCATTCCTCGTCCTTGGTACAGAGAGGTAAACATGTAGATTCTTTACATACATAATCATCTTCACACTCTCCAGAATCACCACAGAATCTGGGAACTAAAAAAGTTATGATATTATAATATACAAACTAGGAGTATGAAATAGTATCTTTGTCTGAAATACTTACTTCTTACACATTCTACGGCTTGATTGCCAGTGAAACTGTAGGGACAACTACACTGGACTATATGGTTATCTGTACGACATATGGCGTTCATTCCACATGTTTTTTCTAAATCACAAGGCTTTAAGCATTTCCCACTGTAGCATTTTTCAGTAGCGTCACATTCTTCATCTACCACACACAACCCTAAAAATATAAGAAGTAGCATAAAGGTAAATTAAGAAAATATAAATTTAATAAAGACTTCTAATAAAAATATTACCTTGACAAATTCCATTGTGACAATAATGTTCAGCAGAACATTCAGTTTTGTTTTTACATTTTATTTCTGGAAGTTGACAACCTTTATCACTAGCGCCATTTCCTATATAGCCATACTTGCAATTACACTGTCCAGAATGTCGTTCTGGTGTACATTCTGCATTAGCACCACATTTGATATTTTCACACGCATCTTTAAAGAGATTAAGGTTTATATTAATTGAATAAAGATAACGGAAAGTTTCTTTGAAAAGAGATTACTAAGAATTATGACGTACCTGTACATTTTCTTATTCCCTCGATAATAGTACAACGAGCCGCAGGAGGGCAATCCCTATTAAATCTACACTCTGATGATTTGCGGCAGCCTTCCTCGTAAGGATTCCCAATAGTTCCAGGAGGGCAAGTACATTTCGCACTAATTCGAGAATTTACACATTCAGCTCCATTACCACATGGCTTCAAATTGCACCAATTTATTTCAGTACAACCTTTAAGAGGATCTCCCGTAAAACCAGGTTGACAGTAACATACACGTTTATGATATTCTGAGGCACATATGGTATTGTCACCACATTCGTTAGAAGCTAAACATGCAATTTTACAAATGCTATTATCACAAAACTTATCTTCTGAACAATCTTTATTATCATCACATTCTTTTCTTTCACATCCTTTCACTGGATCGCCAAAGAAATTTTTCGTGCACTTGCAAATAGGTTCGTGAGAGCTGGCTGTACAATAAGCATTTCGACCACATGGCTGATTTTCACAAACTTTTATACATTTAGGAATACCGTTTATGTCTTCTGCACATATTTCATCATCACTACAGTCAGTATTAGAACTGCATAAAATATGTTTCGTACAAATCTTGTTCACACAAGCGAATGAATCAGGACATGAATTGTTTGCATTACATATAAGCCTACATGTTCCTCGAATGCAAGTTTGATCATTGTAGCAATCTCGTGAATTTTGACATACTCCTGAAAACAAAGAACATAGTCAGAAAAAAACAACTTAACGCTGTATCCCGTACAAAGCGGGGTAGGCAGAGGGAACCTAGTTTTAAGACACTCAGTTCCCCACTTTCTGCCGAATTCTGCATTGCATTGCGTGTTGAGTGGCAGAACTCAACGCCACGTTTTGCCTCGACACCAGAGCGAAGCAATGGAAATATAAATTTAATTAAATATTTCATCTCCTCGAGTGGGGATCAAACCCACAACCAGTCGGTTTTACAGTCACACTTTGCCCTGCGCCACGACCTCAAGACCTCAACTCAAGACCTCAAGGCCTCAAGACTATAGTAAAGTCATTAATTGATAATTAAATAGAAGGAGAACATTTTTAAAAATAATTTATATGATAATTAAGATAAATCGTACTACTAGAACTTACCGACACATAAATTATCAATACATTTAGTACCAGACGAACAGCGGCTATTATCTGAACAATACTGTATTGGCACGCAGCCTAAAACAGGATCACCAGTATATCCCGGTGAACAAGAACAAATGCCGATATGATTTCTGGATAAGCAATCAGCATTTTTTCCACAAGCTCGAGGTAGAACACATGGATTTTGACATATATTATTTGTGCAAGCTTCCTCTTCATGACAGTCGGAATCTTTCACACATTCAAATTTTATACATTTTTTCAACGGGTCGCCACCACTGTCTTGCTTACATTCACAACTAGCCTTATGATTTGATACTATACACATAGCGTTAAGACCACATTTTAATATGTTACACGGATTTATGCAGCGATTGTCCGAGCATTTCGTTTCGTCAGAACAATCATCATCACTAGTGCATTCTCCAGGCTTTTTACAAACAGCAGCACTTTTGTCTAGAACAGTTCCATTTGTACAAGTGCAAATAAAAGATCCCATTGTATTTTCACAAACTGCATTTAAAATGCAAGGATTTGTGGAACATTCATTTATATCTTCACACTTGTTATTAATTAAATGATAACCTAGAGGGCAGATACAGATTGGCTGATGATTTTCAATTTTGCATCTACCACCTTGACATACTTTATCTTCACATTTTTCTGTAAATAAATAACACATAAAACATATATATATATATATATATATATATATATATATATATATATAATATTAATTATGTTTCTATATAAAAATCTAATGAAATATTTACCAGAACACTTATTGTTTTGGCGATTGCAAAACTTGTCTGATGAACAATCCATATCGTCTGTACATTCCACTTTAAAACATCCAATATTTTTGTCGAGTGGATTACCGAGGTACCCTTTTTCACAAGCACAGGCTGTTCTATGCGTTTTTACATTGCAAATAGCATTCAAACCACATATATCCGTTTGACAGGGATTGGAACATTTTCCTTCAATACACGCGACAGTATCTTCGCATTGATTATCATGTCGACATTGATTAGGTAATAGGCAACCATGTCTATAGGGATCACCTATTGCACCAATGGTACAAATACACTTAAACGAACCTTTAGAATCTATACACGTAGCTGATGGATGGCAGGGGTTATTCAAACATTCGTCGATATTTATGCATTCACCATTGACTAATTCAAAGCCTACTGCACATTTACACTCGTTTAATATACATTTCTGACTATCAAGGCAATCGGAATTACTCTTGCATCCAGGAATACAAATTCCTGCGCTACAATGCTCACCATGTAGACAATTACTACTAGTATGGCAAATTTTATGACATTTATTATCATGACATTTTTCTCCTATAGCACAATTTGAATTTGATAGACAAGGAACTTGGCAAAGAAAGCCTATACACATATGATCTGGTGGACATTCTGAGGTACGAGCACATGCAGCAGGCTTACGAACACATCCTTGTTGTGGAGTTGGTGAACCTTCAAACCCTAAAGGACATTCGCATTTTGTAAAATGGTTTATTCTTGAACATATTGCATTTGGTCCACAAGTTCTTGAAACTTGACATGGATTAACACATTTATTCCTTAAACAGGATTCTTCTATTGAACATTCGTCATTATTTCTACAGCCAATAAGACATTGACCATCTATACAGGCCTGTCCTGTGCCACATTGAGAATTCTCTGTACACGGAGTCTCGCAGTAATTCTTAGTACATACCTCACCTGGATCGCAATGACTTGTATTTTTGCAAGTTGTAAAACATTGACCTTTGAAACAGATATTACCATCACAATCAAGTTCGTTTGTACATGCTATAACTTTTTTCTTACATGATACACCGTCTTGTGAAGTCTCATAACCACTTGGACAAGTGCAGATTGCTTTCCTGTCAATCATTTTACAAACAGAATTTACACCACACTTTCCTTTACATGGATTACCACAAGTACCATCAACACAAGCTACTTCGTGTAAGCAATCAATATCTCCTCTTAAGCATTCATCTTGTTTCCTACATCCGTCTTTAACAGGATCGCCAATATAGTTGTCGGGACATTTACAAATATATGTGGTAGATAATGATTCACAAATTGCAGTAGGATGACAAGATTTAGGATTACATAAATTTATTTTCTGGCAATTAATATCGGGTGAAGGATCTGGTATATATCCACTAAGACACTGACATTTAAATTTATGATCTTCAGCAATGCAAACTGCATTAGTGCCACAACTATCCTCACCACAAACGTTTATGCAAGTATGAGTCAAGCGGTTGCAAAGTTCATGGGGAAGACAATCAATATTGTAAATACATGGTACCGCTTGACATCCTACATCTAGGTCGTCAGGATTACCAGTAAAAGCACCCAACGGGCATTGACATTTCGCCTCATGATTATTTGTTATACAAATAGCATTAGGTCCACATTTTATTTGTTGACAAGCAGGTATACATTTTTTTTCGGTAGCAGCATCTTTACATACTTCATTTTCTTTACATTGAGCATCATTTAAGCATTCATTTTTATCAAGAGGTAAACAGCCATCACGATCATTAGGATTACCAGTAAATCCAGCCAGACATTGACATTGACTTTTATGACTTTTAGTTATACATTTTGAGTTTTGAGGGCATGTAAATATCAAGCAATTATCGATACATTTGTTTACACCAAGAATATCTTTTTGACATGTTTTACTGTCGACACAATCTTCATTATTTTCACAACTAGGCGTTGTTGGTTGCTCACATATAGAATTCACTGGATTCCAAAGATAGCTTTCTTTGCATTCACAGCGTGCATCATTATTGATAACTTTACAAATTTCATTTGCACTACAGACTACTGTAGAACATAAATCAAGACATTTATGACTTGTACCGTCTACTGATACACAAATTTGAGAGACTGCACAATCAGAATTAACATTACATTCAACTTCATTGGGTTCCCTCTGTAGTAAATGACATCCTAATTTAGTGTCGCTAGGCTTTCCTACATACCCCTCTGCACAAATACAATGAGCTTGATGATTAGCACTAACGCAGAAAGAATTTGGTCCGCATTGTAATTTACTACATGCATCTACGCATTTTCGAGTTGTTTTTCCTAATTGAAGGCAAATTTCAGATACTTTACAATCTACATCTGTAATACAATTATTATCAGGCTTGCATCCTTGAACAAGATCATTTGGATTTCCTATATGTCCAGGAAGACAAGTACACTTTCCCTCTTCGCAAATTGATTTG
Source organism: Heliconius hecalesia formosus (assembly GCA_018249775.1). NCBI lineage: Eukaryota > Metazoa > Arthropoda > Insecta > Lepidoptera > Nymphalidae > Heliconius > Heliconius hecalesia. The sequence continues at coordinate 66,104 of DWMY01000029.1, forward strand.
GGTCCACATGGTTTAAGATGACATACATCTACACACTTTAAATTTTCGCATAGATAGCCATTAGGACAAGTTGTATTTTTAGAGCATGCACAACTTGACCCATCAACACATTTTGAAATAGAAATTTGAGCACACAATTCATACGGATTTCCAACAAAGTTGCTTTTACAAATACAACTATAACTTCCAGGGGTGTTAATACAAATGGCATTTTCAGCACAAGGTCTTGAATTACATTCATCTATATCTATACATTGTAAATTAGGATTCCCTACGTAACCTGGAGGACATAGGCATTCGATATGAGATTTTGTTTGTTGACATACGGCATTTGTTCCACAAGAAGTATTCAGACAAGTTATTTGTTTGCGTGGTAAACATTTACCATATGGATTTCCTGTGAATCCCTTGTCACATTTGCAATTGTTTGTTGTGCTATAGATACAATGTGCGTTTTGACCACAAGTTGGTTCACATTCTGGGGGTGCAACAGCTAAAATATAAAAAAAAATAGTCGTGAAATAAACCTTAAGCCAAAACATCATTGTTTTAATTGTCATTAAGGAAACAATTAATCATTATAATTAAGGAAACAATTATTAATGTTCTTAAATTTTATGATATAAAGCTTTGTGAAAAAACTAAACTCTTTTTTATTTGTGATAATTAAATTATCCTTAAATAATTAGTGTTATTTATTTAAACTTATATGTCTTAAACTTACGTGGCATACATAATAAGTCCGGATTTCCAACAAAAAAGGTATTACAAACACATCTGCCGGTGCTCTCATCACAAGAAGCGCCAATTCCACAAACAATTGTTTCACATCGCTGTCGGCATCTTCCAGATACACAGCTTAATTTACCTTCACACGGAACTCCTGGACCACAGATATCTCTTTTACAAGCCCCACCAGGAAAAGGGTTACCTACCATACCTTCTGGGCAAACGCAAGTAGGACCAGTCTTAGTAATGATACACTGAGCAGCTGCAGCGCAAGGATAGTTATCACATCCTAGAATTACAAATTAAATTATTTTCTGTCATTTTAAACGACAATTTGTATTCCTATATAAATTAAATTTTTATTTATATCTCACCAGATATACATTTTCCTCCTTCAGGTTTAGTGTATCCTGGGTTGCAACGACACCACGCTGCGTGGTTCTCAACTTCACAAAAAGCGTTAGGACCGCAAACTACATTTGTACAAGGTGAAACACAAGTGCGATTCACACATGCAAGATTATTTGGACATTGATTACTTTTACTACATAATTGCTTTGGTAAGATGCCGTGCTCTTCAACACCTACAATTATTTAGGAAAAATGAGTACAACATTTTTGAGGCCAGTCGTGGCACATAGACACAAAGTGTTACTGCAAAATCCCCACTCGAGGAAATTAAATATTTATTTACATTTATATTTTCTTTTCTTCTCTCTAGTGTCGAGGCAAAGCGCGGCATTGAGTTCCGTAACTCAACACGCAATGCCTCCAAAACTCGGCGGAAAGTGGGGAACGGAGTGTCTTAACACTAGGCTCCCTCTGCATACCGTACTGTGTGCGGGATACGGCGTGAAACTGAGAATAACGTGCAAAAATATAGTTTATTGTACTTGCAATACAACGTTTATAAAGAAATTGATAAATTTTAGTATAGTCTTACATCCTGTTTTATAAGGATCTCCAGCCATTTTTTGTGGACAGCTACACTTATATCCACCTTTTTCGTCATTACAAATGGCTCCATAGGCACAAGGGGCGCTGTCACATTCATTTCGATTCGTACACCCCGTATATGGATCGCCTTGGTATCCTGACATACACATACACTTTGGAGGATCGCTAGGTGTGCACTTTGCATTTATTCCACAAATGAACCTTTCACAGGGACTTTTACATTTTTGACCATCTGTCACATCTAAGTAAAATGGTGGAGGGCATATACAGTTACCGGGTTGAACGCATTTTTCATTAGCAAAACAATCAGAATCACTTATGCATTGTTTTTGATTCAAACTACAGTGCCCTGATATTGGGTCTTTTCCATAACCAATTGGACATTTACAAAGGTAAGATCCAATAGTATTTATGCATTCTGCTCCGAAACCGCAAACAGGCTGGCCAAACATACATTCGTTAATATCTTCACAAGATCCATCGGCACTTTGCGTGTAACCAGCGGGACACGCACAATAGCTTACTCCATCTGCTATAATAATACATTCAGCTCCCTGGCCGCATTTTTTATCAGCGGTACAACCTGATAAGACACAATTTCCATCCACTATTGTATATGGAGGTTGACATTGACATTTTATATCATTACAAATTTCACACAGATTATATGGATTTCCGCTATATTCAGGAGGACATTTACATTCATAACTACCAGGTAAATTTTTGCATATAGAGTTCAATCCACAAGGATTCCTTCCATATTCTGTACATTCATTGATATCTTCACATATTTGTGTTTCTTTGTTACGATAATACCCTTGAGTACATACACAAACATTTTCGCCTTCATGAGTTATACATTGTTCACCGCTTGGACATGGGTTTACGTTGTTACATTCATTTGGTAATCTGCTAACAATACATCCATTGATATAAGGATCGCCACTAAAGTTGCCTGGACATTCACATTGGAAGTGGCCCGGAAAGTTTTTACAAACAGCACCCATGGCACATGGATTTGCTTCACATTCGTTAATATCTTGACAACCAATAGGTGAAAAAGCGTTTCCTGTAAATCCACTTCGGCATGTACATTGTGTTTCATGATCACTCAATAAACACTCTGAGTTGCTTCCACACTGGACTGACTCACATGGATCTGTAAAAAATACACATGAACAAGAAATGATACAATGCCAATACAAATTTTAAATAATATGATAATTTAAATGACATATTTTTTACTTACGTCGGCAATCATTACCAATATTTGGCTCTGGACATAAACATTTTCCAACTGAGTCGCAAATAGCATTACCGGGACAATTGTTATCTGAAGAACAAGCCAGAATGTCGGAACACTGAATATTTGGTTCAGGATCTGCTATAGTCCCTTCTGGGCATTCACATTTAAAAGAGCCCGGATTATTTACACAGTTTGCTCCAATACCACAAGAGTTATCGCTTAAACACTCATTGATATCGTAACACTCTTTATAAGCATCACCGCTATAGCCCTCTGGACACCTACAAGTAAAGCTTCCAACAACATTAGAGCAATGTGCGTTTTGTCCACATTGACCAGATGATCCAAACGACGAATCACATTCGTCAATATCAATACAACCAGCAGCTATATCATTAGGGTCAAATGTAAAGCCCTCGTCGCATACACAATAGGCCTCAGAACCGTCAGGCTTACAATAAGAATGATCTCCACACTGCACATCTTCACAAGGTTCTCTACATTGCGGCGGGAATCCAATGTGACCGACGCTACATTCACATTTAAAACTTCCCAGTGTATTCATGCATACAGAATTTTCTCCACATTTTGAAATGTGACCACATTCATCTACATCTATGCAAATTGAACCTTTAGCGTCAAAACCATCTTTGCAAAAACATTGACCTTCTATACATTCAGCATTATTGGTACAATCAAAATTTGACTTGCACAATGTGTTGACGTCAAACTAAAAATAATAATAATATTAAACATATAACATACATGTACGAATATTTTAAAATAAAATACATAGTTCAATAATAATATACCTGTTCACATGCAATGTGTGCGTTGGGCTTTGCTCTATATCCTTGAGGACAAAGACAGTTATATCCAGGCTCAGTGTTTTCACAAATAGCATGTGTACCACAAGGATGCTCTAAAATTTCACACTCATTGACGTCTCGACAACCATTTAAACTTTGAGCATTTCCTGTATAATCCGGCTTGCAGGAGCATACGAAACTGCCAATAGTGTTGGTACATACGGCATTCACGCCGCACACCGCCGCACTACCCTTACATTCATCCACGTCTGGTGTAAGAAATTACTAACGTCTTATTAAATATATCAACTCTATATAATATAAATAATATACGCACGCAGTAGGTGGGTCGACAGCCACATTCAGTCGACTACGAAGAAGAAAAAGTACGCAGGATGTATGGTAACAGAAATGACAAAGTAGAAGATCCGAAAAAAGTTACCAGAAGAACATAAGATAAATAAAATACAAATCCAAAGCTTAAACTAAAGTAGACGATACTTCGAAGATTCTCCTTGAATATAAGCTGAAAATAATTGCTGTATAGACGTCATCAGTGTAACATAATTAGTACAAGCGTGAAGCTACCGCGCGTCCTTAGCGGTAGTGATTGGCCGTTTGGAGCGATATATTAAGAGTACACCGAAGCATTAGTCCATGAAATGAAAGGTTATCAGATCAGACCTACTGGCGCGTGAATGGAAAAACTTACCGGTACACTGAACGTTAGGATCGCCTTCAAAACCTGGTGGACATAGACAGCGATGGGCTTCCGCAAGGTTTTCACAGAGGGCGCCACGGCCGCAAACGGCACGCTGACATGGATCGTGGTCGTGGCATGCCACTCGAGGATCGCCTTCGTATCCAGCCGGGCAGCTACACTCATATCCGCCTTCGATGTTACGACAAATGGCGCCTAGTCCACACGCTTCGCTATTCGAACACTCGTCAATATCTACACACTATAAATCATAACAATAATTATAATTTTGAATTCTTGCAGGGACTTCAATAAATATCTCTACAAGAAATGATAATAATATTAGAATAATACAATACATGACCAACTTACTCCATCGAAAGGATTTCCAGTATAACCAGCCTTACACGCGCAAGTATAGTTTCCCGGATAGTTTTGGCATAAAGCATTATCTCCGCATGCTCCAGGACGCTTACATTCATTAATATCTAAAACAATAATTATTTTCATTATAATTAAATAGAAAAATATAATTACTACTACTATTAATATTATATTGAAAATAGTAAAAATAGTGGGTTTGATTGAGGAAGCGCATATTTTCAAAATAATACATTTACCAAAAAATTTTGATAATCTGTAAAAATAGAAACGTAGATACTTCAAAATTATAAAATCTTTCTTTAATTATTTTTGTATAACAAAATCAAAGTACATTTTACTATATGTGTATTTTTTTTTACTTTTCAGTGCTTGAAGTAGGTTTATTTTTTTATAAAAAAATAATTTATTTTACGACTTTAAGTGGATAGACCTTACCTTTTAAGGTCAAGCTTATCAAGTTAGTGGTTGTCCTATGTAAAACTTCAATCTTAATTAGGTATTATTGTGCATAGTATCATTTCGGCTTATTGACAAGAACAATACATAAAAAATAATCAGTCGAATTGGGAAACTCTCCCAATTTTCAAATCGGTTGAAAATTAAAACTTCCTCTTTATTGAAGTTGGTTGAAAATAAATGCAACGATGAGGAATCTCACTTCTGATATCTATTTTTACAATGTTATTGTAACTATTACGGTATAAATATATTTTATACCAAAAAAAAGACAACTTGTTCAATTTCAACCGGATGCCATAATCAGAACCTAGCCAAACTTTCACCAAACTATCCTTAAAGTGTATCCTTTCTAATTAAAAAAAAGGATCATCATCATCGGAATCGGTTGGCGTGATATTGAGTTATTCGTCAATTTATCGCGCACATACTTAATGCAAATCTAAGACTTATGATTTTTTCTTACAGATACTTTTGTCAGTATTGGACCAAAAAAGGGTGGTCCCATTTCTTTCTTTCTCTAACTTTCAAGCACTAACTTTAACTTTAACAAATCAAAAATGAAACCTTTAAATCGGTGCACCCAGTCAAAAGTTCTGAGGTAACAAGCATTAAAAAATACAGTCGAATTGATAACCTCCTCCTCAGTTCTTACAGAAGTGGGTTAAAAAAGTTTGGAATTTTTAATCAAAGTTATCTTATAACATTATCGCGTTAAACTATTGTCCGTACTCTGACTTTACAGGCAAGCAGTCTTTTAAGGAATTTTTAATTATACCTCGACATTCCTCCTCCCCATCACCTTCAAAACCTCGATTACATTTGCATATAAAATGTGCTGGCAAATTACAACACTCAGCGTGCTCCACACATCGTGCTGCGATTGCTGGATCTTCACACTCATTAATATCTGAAATCATAATATTTTATTTGATAAAAAATATTAATAAATATTTCTTACGATATATGTATATAATGTAGGTATATATACACGTCCATAATTTTATAGTATTATTATAGATAAAAAATATATTGTTTCTATACTTTATTACTATATATCCATATATCAGAAATTTATAGAGGTATAATGTATATGTATAAGTGAGAAAATAAGGGAAAATATTAAATTATAGCTAATTTTTATTTTTAAATATATCTATATTAGGAAATTTTATAGGCCAGTCGTGCACAGAGGCACAAAATGTACCTGTAAACGCGACCAGTTGTGGGTTTGATCTGCTCGAGGAGATGAAATATTTATTTAAATTTATATTTCCCTTTTGTTCGCTTTGGTGTCTAGGCAAAGCGCGGCGTTGAGTCCCGCCACTCAACACACAATGCCTCCAGAATTCGGCGGAATGTGGGGAACGGAGTGTCTTAACAGTAGGCTCCCTCTGCCTACCCTGCTGTGTGCGGGATACAGCGTAAAGCTGATTTTTTTTATAATAGGAAATTCTTGAACTTATATAGTAACGCTTATGTAAATAAATGATATTATTTTACGTATTTCGGCCACTCTTGTTTTGTTGTTTTGTGCATTTTTTTCTTTTTCTTTCGAAAATTGCTTTAAACTCCGTGTATAGGAGTTGCTTGCTTTAAGTTATTGCCAAGCCAAAATTTATTTAATTTCATTCAGTATTTTAAGTAATTTGTCTTTTTCGGTTTTAATTTTTTTTACAAAAACTAAAATGAAAACTGGGATGAAACAATATACCTCCAGACCCTAGGCTATCATCATACAAAAAATCATCTCATCCTGTTCGGCAGTTTTTGCGCGATGCTCGAACAAACTAACAGACGATTGAATTTTCTATCCTTTTATTAAATGTATATAGAGATTGTGTTTTGTACTCGTTGAAGAACCCATAAACAATTTTATTGTATATATAATAATTGTAACTCAGTCGTATTTTATATTTTTTTCATACAAAATATTGATGTCCCTAGTATGATGCACTATTATATAGCATCATTTAAGGAACAAACAAACAAAGAACTTCAAGCACATTATAGTATTGCTATGCACAATGTTAATACATTAGTAATTTTTTAAGAATACTGCTACCTACTGTTACGATGTAAAAATGTACTTTAAATCAAACATTTTAAAAAATTGCTTGTAACTATGAGTACCATTTTTTTTTATTTAGATACATTTAGTGGTTTAATAATGCGTCCTTATCATAAAAATTGAATTATTCTGAATAATTACTTACATTATGTTGTAAATTATTATATCTTTAAATACCACGTTTTAATAATTTCTATTATGTATTTTATTTAAAACTTTAGTATTCTGACCCAAGTTTCGGTACTGTTGTTATAAGCACAATAGTGCATTTTTCCTTCCATGCTTTTGATTCGATTTAGTAGGTAATATTTAATATTAAGTTACTTAATATCGGTTATAAGAATTGATCTCATTTAGATTTTTGACGTGATAACATCTTATAAATTGACAACCCCGGCTGCATTCATGAAAAAGCATGACTTATTGTCACGTTCTGCCTGGGCAAGAGTGAGAGCGCGGAACTAGCGAAAGAGAGGCACGATCGGCCGCATGGCCGCGCTCTTGCTCTATCGTGACGCATCTTTCCATTCATTGTTGCTTGTCATTAAATAATACATTGTTACTTGTAATTAATCTGTATAATTTAAAAAAAAAGCATTTGAATTTACGAATTTGCAAACAAATGTAAAATCGAATAAATTGTAATTTTTATTAACTCCCTCTTTATATTACAAAAAATTGTTTGTATGATAATTCAGTGATAATAATTAAACTCAATTCAGAAACGAAGGCAACTTTTCATTAATGTTTTGGTTTTCTTATGACGTTATAATGTAAAATCATCCGTTGCTTATGACGTTATCACGTAAAATTGTCCGTAAACCGAATTTACGAGTTTTCTTCAAATAAAAAAATATATATTTTAAATTTAATAACGCAGTGGTTTTATTTCTCCAACTTTTCCTCTTAAAAACTTCAATAAACCAAAATTTCACTGTAAAACTTAGCTGCCAGCTGCTGCCATAACTACACATTATGATGTAATATTTTCTACTTCTACAACTATATATATAATCTTATTGTGAATATAACGTAGGTTTTAGGCATCGAAAAGTAGAATGGCCGATTTACCTTTTATCTCATTTAAATAAATATAATTTCCTAATAAAATATACCCTTTTTATCATCACATTAAAACATACTAATTAAAAAAATTGCATACCTTTGCACGTAAAACCGTCACCAACATAACCCGGGAAACAGGAACATTGAAAACTACCAACAGTGTTTGTGCAATGAGCAAAAACGTCACACGGCCGATCCTTGCATTCATTCACATCTAGAAAAAGAAAACCGGTCAAATACAAGTCGGACTCAACCACCGAAATTCCGTACCAATTTCACGGGTGTAAGACCCCGGAGAATACAACTTATTAAAGTTTTAAATATTTTTTTACTAACAAAATATTCGCCCAGAAAATCAAGAAGAATGATTTACACGAACATATCTTATCAAAAATAAAGTCCAGGTAAACTCTCAACTCAATAAAATCATATTTAGGGATCTTTTCCTTAATTTGCAATAGTGTAAGTAGTCACTTCTTGCTAAATTTCTAAGACGTAGAGAAGTACTCTTTAGATTTTAATATCGGTTGTATGTTTAGATTTATATTAATTTCAGCTAAATACGAGTTTTTAGGATAAAGGGCTTTTTTTTTGAGGAATTTAAATAATCAAGTAGAAAAACATATTCGACTTACTAGTATATATGTATAAAATCAATTTTATAACTTACCAAGTTCCTGACAGTTGCAACCACCAAATCCATCGTTACAATAACATACACCGTTTAGACAGGCACCGTTGACACAACGCGCTCCATCTTCTTTGGTACAATCGTCTAAAATATAGTAAATGTAATCATGTTTACAAATATAGGTCATAAATTTATTTTTGAATACAACCACTTCGTGGTGCATCAGTCTAATGTCCGAAGCTAAACACAATCGTTTGCGTTTGCACCTAAAATTAATACTTTCCATCTTAATAGTATTTTTTTTATTCAGCTCCATATGTTTTTTGTTTTCAAACTTGAGGTTAATGCTTTAGCTAGCTTTTACAGCGACACCGGTTGAGTAGGCAAGAGGGTACGCCGCCCCTGAGAAATTGCAAGCACTACGGAATTTCTCAAAGGGACGACGTCGGTGGCAAGGGTGTCCCCTGTGGGATTCCAGGCTTGCGGCTGTCGATCGGACTGAATTATGGGAAAAACCGTATGGTTTTTTTATGAAATCAGCACCGTAATAAAAAAAATCGTTTGACGATTTGTTGTTGGCGGAATAGATGAACCCAGAGTGACGTCACCTTCATTCTTGAAGTAAATTATTTTCAAAGTTTTGTTACAGTACGATATTTCTCTGCTTAAATCAGCGTACAGCAACAGAATATAAAAATATATACACTCTTTATTGCACTTTATAATAAACACTAAGGCAAACTCTATAACATTGTTGGTAAGCATATGCTATTTAGTAATGCCGTTCAAGATATTCTACGGTAAGAAATAAAGTCCACGCAAACCGAAATTGCGGGCAGGAACTATCACTTAATAGGTATATAATAAAATAAATCATGTCGCCAACCAACCTGTACACTTTAATTCATTTCTAAGCTCGTCCGACGCCTTATAACAGTCCGGAACTCCATCACATAGTTTAGATAATTCATACAATTGTAATATTTGTGTCGATTCGTTAACTTGGCAACCGAAGTAACCGTCTTCTAAATTTAAGAAAAATACTTCTCGTTTTATTCCTAAACCTATTCCATATTGGTTTTGCGTCGCTACCTGCAAAGTATATATATCTTTTAAAATGACATAATAAACTAAACACAAATAAATAGATAGAGCTGCTATTAGAATTCTAAATTACACTTAACTCTGCATTCACGCTTCGGCACGCTCAGTCAATGACAACGGTCAATGGTCCCTAACGTGCGAATAGATACAACAGGTGTATACATATAAGAGTATTATGAAAAAATGAATATACATAGCGCAATGGCGTAGGACTGTAAATGCGACTATTGTGAGTCCCTTTCTAGGGAATAAATTCTTTTAATTTCCTCTGTGGTAATCAAAGCATCGACAATTGAGTAAAAATTGGAGAGTTACATAAAGATAAAAAATATAAATTTTCATTTTTGAAAAGTTGAAATTTAGTTAAAAAAAAGAAACAATATTTATTAAATATTTAAATTAAAGTAATATGTATTTTTAATATTTGATAGAAAGGAATAACCTATTCAAAAAAAATCCTCGTTTAAGTGAAGTAATAAATGATTGTAATTACTCACATGCGTGATTGTTGTTATGAGCGTCCAAACCACAAGCGGTAGAGTTTCTATATACATTGTCTCTGTAACAACATACAAAAAAAATATTTAAGAAAATACGTGGTTAACTGGACATTAATATATATTTAATTTATCTTACAAGACTAATATATTATTTATTTCCTAAAAGAATAATTTGAGGCCAGGCGCAAGGGCACAAGCGTATCACTGTAAATGCGACAGATTGTAGATTCAATTTCCACTCGAAGAAATTAAATATTTAATATTTTAATTTCTTCTCTGGTGTCGAGGCAGCGTTAACTTTCACCACTCAATATGCAAATGCCTCGAGAATTCGACGGAAAGTAGGGAACGAATTGTTTTAAAACTAGGCTCCCTCTACCTACCCTGCTTCATGCGGGTTACAGCGTAAGGTGGAAAAAAAAAGAAAAGAATAATATAAATGTAAACACTATAAGAATTTGCATAAATATAAGACCTACTTTCAATGATCCTAGGTGATAGAAACATTGAAATAATATGGCTATGGTTTCAAAATCCACGCAAACGAAATTAGGGGAAGCTTAGTAGCTTCTTTTTCGTAAAACATCTTTTTGTTTAGCTTAACTTTGTTCCACACAGCTAGGTGGGCAAAGAGAACTTACTGCCGAACAGCTCCGTTTTTTGCTTAATTATAAAATATATAAATAAAATTATAAAATAATTATGATATAATTACATTTACTAATATGATATCTACACAATTTAAAAATAATAACATATAATGCTATATCCTGTGTTAGAGCCCCGTGTTCTGGTTGATGTTAAAATGCATTTTTTTTTATTTCAAAGTTAAACAAAACTTTAACTTTATGAAAACACGCTTTTACTTATACGTAAATACTCTTAAAATGTAAAATAAACTTTTCTTTCAAAACTTTTACTCTCAAATATTTAAATACTCGTATTTATTTGGTTTCAGGCCCAGTTAAAAATGATCAATGACGTTATAAGTTAAAAGTAAACATTTTAAAATTAATTTTATAGTTTTTAGTATATTTAAATACGTTTTTTTTTAAAGTTTTTTATTATTTTTTTTGAGCAAGATGTTTCACTTGACACCCATATTTTATTGCATTGAAAATTATGTGTTCTATGTTGGATTTAGAATGACGTTACCCAACTACCATGCATTGTCACCCAAACTAAATGTGTACTTATATCAAATTTATACTCAAGCAGGTGAACTTATGTTTTAAATTTAAAAAAATAAATAAACGAACATGGATTGAATGTTAAATAAAAGCTTGCAATATTAAGTATACTAATGTAAGCTTTTAAATGCGTAAATACATATGAACATGATATAGGATTCTTTTTTCAGATTGTCGCCGTCTAATGTTGACCGTAGGCTTTCATCGTCCGTCCGCCTCAGTCTCGGTCTCAGGTAGCTCGCATCCATCCATGACAAAGGATGATATGAATATTTTACGCGTTATCACTTAAGTAAAATATGGTTTATAAATATGGTTTATTCCGGTGTAAATTTTAATTGCTATATTTTTTATTATTTTCCTAACAGTTGTAGCTTGTGACTTTTGCTTTCTTTGCCCTATTCTCATGCCATTCTGATTTGTCTATATCTAAGTCTATTTATTTTTATTTATTTTACTTAAAAAATAAAATATATAATGTTATCCAAGTCTTAAATTTGCATTAAATATGTACGCGACAAATGGACGAATAATTTAATAACGCCAATTAATTTCGATGATTATTTTTTTATTTGAAAACTTACACTTCAAGTGTAGTTTTAGGACAGTTTGGTTGGGTTCTGATTGTATGAACCGGTTGAAATCGGTTTCTTTGTAAAAAATGTTTGTACTCAAAATTAAAAAAATATTTATATTTGAAGAAATACACCCATATGTGAAGAAATTACACCGTCATAATATTTCCCTTGGTAATTTAAACTAAATATTGTTACTGTAAACGCCTTTCACGTAGCTATTGCTGTTTCCGTTAAATTTTACTCAGCGACTAAGGCGAAGGTTGTAGTACGAGGTCAGGTAACTGTGAACGGGAGGTAGTATTATAAATTGTTATACAATATCACACGAATATCATGTAAACACTTAATTTAATTAAGAAAATGAGCAAAATTTTTTGTATAAATTTCTTAATTATTTTTTGACCTGATAACTAGTCTTTTTAATTGATGAACGTCGGCTGCATGAAAAGCATGATACATTGTCACGTTCCGCCTGAGTCAAGCGTGCAAGCGAGAACGCGGTACAAACAATAAAGAGGTACGATGCCGATCGTAGCGTTCGGCTTGTGACGCATCTCAACCGTTGTGACTTGTAATTAATCGGTAAAAAAAAATATTTGGATTAGTGAGTGAAAATAAATGTTTGTTTTACGGCGCATCTTACCACTACATTTTATCTTCATAGCCTGTTAAGCTGCTTTTAAAACGCGCCTAGTATTGATACTACATACTAATCTATACTAGATATTATAAAACTATAAAAAAATGATTCTGGGCGTATTATTTTTCGATATGTTCTAATACTTTATACGTTTTGCAACTTATAGTATAGATAGCTAACTAATATATGCATAATATATTTATATAATTTTGGAATATGTCAAAAATTTGTAATA
>DWMY01000030.1:0-79319 GCA_018249775.1 Heliconius hecalesia formosus
ATAATATTTCTACATAGCATAGACGCACCTGAAATACTAAATAATATTTGAATAATATATAATATAATTAAAATAATAAATTATTAATTATTTATATATATATATATGTATTAAAATATTATATATTTTTCATATTATTTTGTATATATATATATATATATATATATATATATATATATATATATATATATATATATATATATATATATATGTTATAAATAAATATATTTCTATAATAAATTGAAACCACTAAGTATGATAACATTTTTTTTATCATAGATATTAAAAATATTTCCACTGTATGCAACAAGTTTTTCCGTCATTTATATATTCTAATTTACCTGAAATTCTATTCAAATACTTTCATATCTGAGTTCGTGTGGTGTCAGCACAGTAGAGTCAACGAGTCGTGGCCGCCCAGAAGTTAGTTGTAGATGGCTGCGCAGATTTAATTTTAGGATTTTTCTTACTTTTAATTATTTTCCTCCCGAGTGAGAGTGAGTAATGCGCAAAAGTTCAGAAAATCTAACTTCAGGGCGGCCATTACTCGCCGACCGCACTGTACCTTGGCGCCATAGTGTCGACTGTAGTGACGCCGCGCTCATTGCCGAACCAACCGCAGTACAAACAACACGTCTTTACCGGACCGCGTTAAACTTACCACGTTCAACATTTATTTATTTTTTCTTGTTTTTTTTGTTGGATCATTAGAAACAAAAAATAAATCAAAACGGCGAACGTAAAATTTAATATTGTTTTTCGAAAAAATAATCACTTTTTATTATTATAGTATATAGTATAATTGATTTTATTTTTATCTGTTTTGTGACCGCGAGGTAACGAAAATGTCGAAAAAACATCTTCACAATCAAGCGGCTATACCGTTAGCTCCTGCGGTGTTTAAGGTAAGTCTCTTTTGTTTTATTTGGATTATGCGAATTTTTTTTCGAAGTACCAAAGTCTAAGATGCTTTGCGATTTTTTTTTATTTTCCAGACAAAAAAAATCAATAGGAAAATTAAATAGACTGAGAATACTTTAACATGTAACAAAATATTATATGAAATTCTATAATCGAATACAAAAAAAAGCGTTGCGATATAATAAAAAAAATGCTGAGCTCTACAAAAATAACATTAAAAAAATATAATATTTTCAAAACTCCTAAATTATATATGGTTCAATAGGTAAGTAATAGAAATATCACACGGAGAAAACTTAACGGGTCAACCTTCAGAAGTTAGCAACATATTCTTGCTGCTTAGTTTACACGGTCGTTTATTCGCGATTCGTTTTCACCACTCGATCAGGTACTCTCTCTGTCTGATAAACCTAATTCATACAAAAATAACTCTTAAAAACCTCGTGCAAAAGAGTAAAATTTGATCACTTTTCTTAATTTTTTATGTTATGTGGTATAATTATTAGAAAAATAATATATAAAGTTTTATATATTATATTGTAATTAAAGTCTCTGTCTCTATGTAGCGATCAATAAAATCATTAATATTTAAATTTCAGTTAGTTTTATGTAAGAAATTACATGTATTTCAAAGGTTTACAAAGAAATGTAATTATATATTTTATCACTTGCCCCACTTACGTCATGTAACTCTTTTGTATTTCAATGTGATGTCGTTACAAGTGTAGTTTCAAAGTTGTAATTGGTATAAAAATTTCAAATTAGTTTTGAAGAACTTACTTATAGCTTCACGCTGAATCCCGCATATAGCTGGATAGGTAGAGGGAACCTAGTATCGAGACACTCCGTTCTCCGCGCACTAACTAATTTTCGAGACATTGGGTGTTGAGTGGCGTAACTCAACGCCACCGTTTGCAGCCGGACGGCTTCATGTAATATTTATTGTACTATAACATTAATATTTTAGTCTTCGCAATGGCGCTAATGCAAAGATAAAAACGGAGTTAAGTAAAACGTTTGTTTAATATTTGTAAGTGCAAGAACCCGAATGCTATAACAAAGAAAAAAAATGTTTTTTTAGTACTCATTGTAGTGCAATAGAAGTTATTTTCCCATGCAGTTTTTCAGCGCTTAATGTTTCACATGTAGAGTGCGATATTAGTCATGGTGACGTAATACGATTAAATCAATACCACTTGCATGAGGGTCTTGTTAACTATATTTATACAAAACTATCGATAAACATTTGAAAAGTTCTAACTCAGGTGTCACGTGCGTGTTAGTCGTTAAATTGTCTACTACTTTTATTGTAAAAGGCTGAAAATTGCTGCGTCATTGGTAGTCGCCTATTCGTCATTGGCCTCAGTCGTAGAGTTTCAATCTTAGTTCGTAACCAAAATATTAAGACAAATTTAAATTTAAGAAAAAACTCCTTCATTTTGTCTCTGTAGTTACATGATAAGACTATAAAAAGATTAGACGCAATCCTTCAAAATTAATTACAAAAACTATACCATAGTTTGCTAGTACTTGATTTACTTAATGTTGCGTCATCTTAAATTAGATCTGATAACGTCAAGAGACCTGCCCACTGATGAGATGACAAGATTCATCATCATGTTCATATAAAACTTATAATGACACAACAATATTTAAATGTCTAAACTAAAGTCCAGAACAAAGTATAAGCTTTATTATATTATTTGCGGCGCTAAAATCCGTCAATTATCCACACGATGTCTCGATGTACAAGCGGAGATTGAGAGCGGAGTGTCTTAGCACTAGATTTCCTTTATTTTTTTATGGGGGAATAATTTGTACTGAAAATATTAAATAACTTGGCCATTTCTATATTTAGAGTTAGCAATGTGATTTACAAAGCATTGTTTCTCGCAGTACGATATTACATGCATATAGTAGAAAATCTAAAGTCACGATCTATTTACAATGCATATAACTCAAGTCTTCTCCCATACTATCTTTATATACTTCATATATATTAACTGAAATATAAATAAATTAGTAAACATAAGTAAAATTGCTCTACTCAAAAAAAATAAAAATTGGATGCCGTGCCATCTGGCAATGTGCTAAAATCAATTTTTGAAACGTCATTAAATATCTACTAGTAGTGTAGTTGAGAAGATATTTTTATTTTTGAACGTTTTTCTTTAAAGAACATAAAGTATGTTTGTACGCTTACATTATATAATACTATGGCTATATTGTTATATGATTCGCGATCAGTTATCGCGATAGTTATATAAAACTTATTTAGAATCGTTATTTTATTATTGTGTCGTTTTAATTATTATTATTATTTAGCCTTTATGTTTTTATTATATCGCGTATAAAGCAATGTTTAAATCGAACCAATAAAAAGTTCCTGAGATAAGCGCCTTTAAACAAACAAATTTTTCGACATAATATTAGTATACATTTTCATACGACCCTTAAACTTCAGCCCTTAGATATCTTTGGAAAAGACTCAAACGCGCTCAAGATCAAAGGTCATTTTTCTAAAAACTATTATTCATTTTCGATTAGATTTCAATATCAAAAGGATTTTTGATCTGATCATTCTTTATTATACACTAGACTTTACTTAAGGCTCCGCGGTCGTGGTCAAATGGCAATATCGAACAGTCGTCTATTACACATATTAAGTAGCCATTCTCCATGGATGTACTATCTGATCCATTTTTTTTTTCAATTTAAACTAACATGTGGTTGCTGAGATTAGTGTGTTCAACCAAATAAACTCTTCAACGTCATTAAATTAATTAATTAATCAGTTTCAAGCTGTATCCCGCATGTAACTGGTACGCAGACATTTCTGCTTCATAATATTAATATATATATATATATATATATATATATATATATATATATATATATATATATATATATATATATATATATATATATATAAAATATATTATATATAAGCTATAATTTCCTAGAATATTTAATACGCATGGATGATTACCGTAATATTTCAAAAAGTCCCCCGAAGTAGTCATATCTAATATGTGAAGGAAATAAATGTAGGAATATTACCAGGCATTAAAATACCAGTTTCAATATACATTCTTGACGGTTTCACGTTCGGAAATGTAGCTTAGATGGATTTGTAACTGTTCTAGAAAAATCTACGCAGTTGAAAATTATCGAGTTATGTAACTTGAGAAATGTACACAGATTAATTAGAATTTTTTTATTATTAAAGTTATTAGTTACTAGAGAATGGAGTGTCTAGGCATTAAGTTCTCTCTGCATACACAGAAGCGAATAAAAAGCTAATGATATCAATATAATTATAATTTAAAGATCAGACGCTGTGATTTAGGTTAAAGTGTAAGTAGATTTCATAGCTAGTTAACATTGACTAAATAAGTGGATTTATTTTTTAATAGCTAAAAAATTCAATTCATAATAATGAATCATCATACAATTAAATACAAATACATATCTAATTATAATAAACACACAAAAAGCAACATCAAATATAGGAAAAAAGGTGTAAAATTTTACACAAATTCAGTCTAACCATCAACAAAGTACGAACGTCCTCTTTTAAAGTTGTATAAAGTAGTATGTACGTATGTTGTCGTACAGAGTAACATGAAACAAGTCTACGTATACTTTACTGTACAGGCGGGCGCGTCGGCGGCGGCGACTCGCTGTCGACCAAATTACGACCAACGCTTGGGCAATGGAAATTTCCACTCGCTTCCTCTCCCCCTCTACACTCTTCCCCTCTTCGTCCCATGCCCCTTTCCCCTCCCCTCCCCTCTCGTTAAGGGGGTCTGCACGAAACTGCGCGTGCGCATGTCGTTTAGGTTAGATTTGCTTCAATCTAATGCCGATAACTGTACAATAATTGTGTAGATCTTCTATAATAGTATCTTGTTTAGATATGAAAATTTAAACATTTTTGTAAGTATATATTATTATTAGAAATTTAAAATTTTATGGGTTTTAGCAATTGGCTAAAAATAAATTTGGTTGTCCCATTCCAAATTATGGTGAAACAGTATGCCAGAAAGAGATGGGTTATACCATTATAATAGAACTGATTAGTTCAGACGTTACAAAATATACTACTTCAGTTTACTTTGAAATTTTATTTACATACCAATTGGACCAAACAAATATATTTCTAGCATTATATTACGTTAAGAGGAAAAAGATAAAATAAGGTAAAACATATATTCTTACATATTTCCTACGGTCTTCGAGCCTACAGTGCCATAGACACAAAAAGCCGGTGGCTTGTGAATTAAATCAAAAGGTTGAATTTATGCATTATGCACGAAACGTTGTCGATGTTTGTCATTGTTTGAAAAAATATATATACATAGGTATTATACCCAAGTTACTTGTATATGTAAGTGTTGTTAAATTTTATACCTACAGTAGTCGTCGCCCGCAATTTTATTTTTCGTGGACATTATAATGTATAATGGAAAATTCTGTTGTTTCCGTGATTAATTAATCGCAATTTCTAGAAATCCTCTGAGTGCTCTCCTATTCTCCCTTAAGTACCAATATACTATCGTTTTGCCTGTGCATTGTCTGTCATTTACCCTGTAACGAAAGTGATTTATATATACATACATATACTAGTGGATATTATTGACAATAAACAAAAAAAAGTGTTTCAATATATTAGAAAGTTATTCATTTCGATAGATGAGCGTGTAACACACTAAGTGAGTATGTATGTGAATTTATACTAACGATTATAAATACAAAATATATAATAAAGAAATATTTGCTTATACTTCGTTTCTTATATTTTAGAAGAGAATTCGTTATCATCTTTTTAACATTCACTATTTTCCTCGTTAGAAACAATTTTTCCATTTCAAACCTCAACAAAATGGCCGCCGCGTAAACGAAACGGCGGCAATAATAACGGCTTACGCTTTATGTTTGAAATTTTGCAAATTCGGTTCTAGAAAGTTCCAGAACATATAACTCATGCTTTTTTTAGCTTCACGCTGTATCCCGCAATAGCATGTGGCATGGAGATATTGTGACGAAAATGAATCATCACTCTGAATTGGAATAATCCATATCGATTTTTGCCTCACGAGAACTAAATCGTTTCTTTACAACGTGTAGGCATAATAGTCCAACCACAAAGACCTTTTGTTTGTCTTGTTATATTTCCTAGAAATCGGCAACGAGTGTCGGTAAAGAAAAGACTTCAACGAACAAATTCTCAGCACCACGTGTTCCACCGCTCAGCCACTGTGAATAGAGTGCACGTTTGAATAATATAATGGGAAGACCATATTTCAAAAGAACTTTAGAATTCTTAATTCTCTTACATATATGAATATATAATTATTATGAAGTTTTTTACTCTGAAGACACTAAAGTATCTACTAATTTTATTTTAGAGTACATAGTGATTTGACACTCCGTTCTCCAATATCCATCTATACGGAGACATTAATTGCTATTTAATTACATTATGATAAATCAGACACAATATTATAAACAATTTTTTTCCGGAATGAGATTCGAACTGATAGACCTTGTGTTAAGTTAACTAACATACATCGTCACTAGCACTGCCGTGATGTTAATTTATTAGAATTCTATTAAACTTAACTACTGTCTTATATCGAAGTTTTAGTTTTCTTAAGAATTTCTTTTTTCAACTCACACATTTCACAAAATCTTATAAATAATGTAACGTATCGGGACACGAACCCACGCTTCTTGGAAACCAATCAAACTCTAACCACTAAGCAATACGCAAGTTATAAATTTATAATAATGATTTTCGTACTTACTCGATTGGTAATAAAATGATTCATTTAACACACAACTGAAAAAAGTCCCCATTTGACTGATCATTTGTTATATAAAACATACGACATGACGTCGCAAGTTCAAAGTTAACAATTAAAATAGGTAATCACTTATTAATTGATTTATTTTTAATTATTACAATTAACATATAGAAATATATGCAATAAGTCGATTTAAATGTATAGGATCTATTTATTTTTTCAGTTTTTGCCAAATTTGTTGTGTATCGGAACGGACGCAAAATAAAACTATTTTATGAATATAAATAATACTTCCATTGTAATTAACGGAAATGAAAAGGAAGCCAAAACTAATAACCCGTTCTTTCCATTTCTCGTGGGAATTTCGAGAAATCCTCTCTTAGAGCTCCGCTACCTCTACCACTCCCACATCTGCCTACAAAACTTCAAGTTTATAAGTTCACTAGTTTCGTTTTTCACAGAAGTGGTTTTTATATATTTAAATAAATAATTACTACTTTTATTCATCACAAGTTTGGATTCAACTTGACATTTTTTTCTTTAATGAGAAGTTTATTTAGTTCGTTCAGAGCCATTTGTGACGCAGGGGCAAAAAGTGTGACTGTAAAATCGACTAGTTGTGGGTTCGATCCCCATTCGAAGAAATGAGATATTTATTTAAAATAATATATTCATTTCTTCACTCTGGCTATCTAGGCAAAGCGTGGCGTTGAGCTTCGCCACCCACCACGCAATATCTCCACAATTGTTTCGGAAGTGGGAAACGGAGTGTCTTAACGCTAAGTTCCCTCTGCCTGCTCTGCTGTGTGCGGGATACAGCGTGAAGCTAATTTATTTTTTATTTATTTTAACTTCTTCAGACGTAGCAAAGCGTGAAACATTTGGTGTCGTGTAAACACCTATGTAGGTCACGACTCTAGACGGGTACCTACTGTAGGCGGTCGCGGATTACTTTCTCGTACCATTGTTTTTGTGACTTGTAATAAATACTCTGCAAAGTCAACTATTCGCGCAATATAATATTTGTATACGTTTTATTATTTTGAAGATACAAGAAATATTTTTTAAACAATCATCAATATTTTTTTATTTTAATTTAGTTAGAGAGTGAGAAGCAGAAGGCACTATGATACTGTCACTATTATTAATATGTCTCTACTGTATATATTTCACGATAGTTAATCTATATTTATTCTTAATATTATATAGCTGAAGCGTTGTTTGGTTGAACGCGCTTATCTCAGGAACCACTGGTGTAAAGTGAATAAACTTTTTATGTTAAATAGTCTATAGGCATCAGGCCAATCGTTTCGATGTTGCCTCGGGCATACCCGCGGTTAAAACCTAATACAATTTATTACAATTTACATATAGCTAATTCTAACCCCAAACATACTCTGAACCCATGTAACTCCTTTAGTTTACCTTAAAACAACAACTGAATCACAAGTATTTTCCAATTATAGAAATAAAAAATGAAATTTAATTTCACTCTACGGATATTTATAGTCTTGTGTGTGTGTGAGTGTGTGTGGAATGGAATGTAATGCATTATGTTGAATCGCGATAAAGCCAAGTCGTCATATTGTAACTTAACACAGACTTGTGACTTGGCACTGCGCGTTATTACTTTTGCCACAAAAAAATCTTTTAGATATAATAAAAATGTATTCTATTTTTATATTATGAGCGAATACCGATTTTAAATTCATAAATATATTAAAAAATGGGGTTGGCACTGTTTTCATTGCAATTCGAGAAATTCTTTCTTAGTGCTTCGACGTCCAGTAGTTTTGCCTTCAGTAACGAAATAGTTTTATGATTTCGTCGAGGGAATCGAACCCACAACCTGACGCGCTTACAATCGCACGCTTGTGCCACTGCGCCACGACTGGCCTCATTTTAATTTATTATAACCCTATTCACATTGTTATATTATATTTCTAAACAATGTAAAATGTAAACGGAAATTCATAAGTTACTTTGTATTGCGCTATCGCATTTTATAATTAACTCAAGTCTTAATATGTAATCTAAATATATGAATTTTGTATTTTATCTTAACGTTATAAAAAGTCCACATTACAAGTTAAATTAAAATTTGTTTATTTGAAGAAGTTAAATTATTATTACAATAATAACAATATCAGTTAGAATGAGTTTTTTTTAAATATCCAAAGTCACTTTTTTTGTATTGAACTAAAAACATGACCTTGACAATTGGGCGGTGGATGGAGTACAGTGTATCTAGGTTCCTCTGCCTATGAAATATTTTTAGACATAAAACAATTTAAATTGTTTTACACAAACACCATTTGGAACCTATATATGTGCATCCACGTATATAAATCCAATCTAATGTATAACTTCTTTTATCGCTTCATAATATAAATCGTGAAAATTGTTTCCAAGTCTCGTTTCATATAACTGTTTCGCTAGGCTGTTTAGTTTATTATCGTATTACCTGATTAGTAATTTGATTACCATAAAGAATTATACATAAATAACAAGCGTTGAAAAATGAGGAATGTTTTTTTTTTCATTTAAACGAGCTGAGCTGTTATTATGCTATTATTGTTTATTATATTGAACTTTGCGGCGTAGAGTTACACTAATCGATACGCAATGTCTAGAAAACTGGGAGGTGCGTGGACAACACTCAACAACCAAGTGCCTAAATACTCCTTTCTTCTCTTATTTTTGATTTCGTCTCTGGTTCCCAAAGTACTTCTGGCTTCCAAAGTAACTTTAGAAAGTTGGAAAAAGATCAACACCAAGCTTTTTTCATATAAGAATAAAATTTATTTAAAGTTATGTATGCAAGAGATAACTCTCACCGTAAATACCTGTAATGGGTTATATCGTAATAGCGATTTATTGATAAATGGATTAGTATACATAAAAAGACTTTCAATTCGAATAGCAATATCTTCTGAGGATCTGATCTTTCAATAGCTTCTGAGGTTTTTGCTTCCAACCAAACAAAATCTTGAGCTTTATAATATTATTATAATATAGTAATAGTAGGTACATCCATCCATTGCGTCCAACTTTCAAGAGAATTCTTCACGCATCGATTACTAAACTGATAAGATAACGTGACCTCGCCCAGGCTCTACCGATAGATACTACCAGGCAAAGCTTGTTACGTATATATATTACTTTAAAATTTTTTTTATAGAATATTTATATGTATATTTTAAATTCATAATTAAAAGATTTTAGCTAATATGTTTGTATTTAAAGATAATAGTTATATTGGGTCAAAAGTTTGTATTATGAGTGATTTTGTGATATGTTGGCTTATAGTGTACTGAAAGATAAATTGAAGTTAGTTTTAACATATATTTAATAATCTACTTTAACCATAAATCCCATAAATGAACGATGATTGCTTAACTCAGTATCTCACGTCACTGACGAGCTATAGTTTTAAAACAACCTCGTCCACCGAGGCTTCCGTACCAATTTTAGGATTGTAGGTTAAGTACAAATTATAAAAATTGACAAACTCAATTTTGCGGGCATATGCACTTATTTTGTATGAAATATAAGCTTGTAATTAATATTTCCATTGAAATATCTATAAATTTTCACTTTTTGGATTTTTCCCTTTATTTGTATTATAATTTCTCACTTCGTGCCATATTTCATAACGGTAGGTTCACAGGAAATACTCTATTATTGGATTTCGATTACGGAATTTCATTCAATTCAGTAAAATCAATGCATAAATGCTTATATCTTTTGATTTTCCTTTTGTGCTTCAGGGGACCATAGACCTGAGTATTTGATACTAATTTTAGCTTGATACCTCCTCGCGATCTTAAGATAAATACAAAAAAGCTATTTGGAGAAACGGAACCCTAAAAAAATATAAAGAAGCCGTGTGACTGTCAACGCTATGGTCGTAGATTCGTGCCACACTCTGGACAATGATTACGTACAAATTATTTTCATTTCCCCGCATAAGACACAAGTAGGCCTACCACTGTAGGTTGTATTCCGCCACACAAGACAGAAGATGTGATGAAAATTTGGTAAAAAGTGTGGGAACAAAGTGTCTTAATATTGGGAATAAATACTTCTATGCGGGATAAAGCGTGAAACCAAAAACAAAATAGTAATAAATTTATTAAGCAAAACACTGTATATCACGTCGTTTACAAAGTTTCATGACAATGGACTATTAAGGAGAGGTTGGCGCCAGTCCGTCCAGGCACACCCTGTTGCTCCCACCCCATACATAATATAAATATACATGCAAACTAATAAAATTGAAGCTTTAAATCTAGATTTTTGTATAGCAGAAGATGGCACTAACATTTTACTTATTATTTTTACTTTTGGAGTCCCTTAGAGTAAGGTAAATAGAGAGAATTTACAGTGCGAATAAAGGAAAAGACCTGAAAAATGGTAATTTGTATTTACACATTACCATATCTTTACAGGAAAAAAAAAACATAACTAATTTATATTTGTAGTTTGTTTCATACAAAATAAATGCATACGCCTGCAATCTTAAGTTTGTCACAATCCTGAAATTGATACGGAAACCTCGGAGGGCGAGCGTTCCTAAGCAAAACGACAAGACAATAAACACAAAAACTTTTAAATTTAGCTTTTACTTTTAGCAAGATTTGGCAGCCATGGCGTACTTAAATAATAAAACTCGAAATCTATCTTATATTCGCATGTAATCGGTATGTAATTTTTTTATCACGACTTTACCTTACATGGCAAAGAGGAGGTCAAGATGTAGAGACTCTCTGAGTACAAGATGATAGTGCATTCGAAAGAATTATATACCATATAAACACATGGACAATTAAATATATATTATATGTACGTATGTGTATGTTCTCACATAAAACGGCGTTGAGACCCGCCACTTAACTTCAACTTAACGCCAAAAATTGGGTGAAAAGTGGAGTTAACACGTTAACACTATGTCCCCACTGCCTACCTTTCTATGCGGGAAAAAGAGATTTTTAAGTGCATATGTGTATTTCTGAAGGAATATTTTCATTTACAAATATATTTATTTAATTAATTAACATTTAATTAGTTATTTACGATTCAAAATATAGTTAAGTGTTATATATAGGAAAATAATTGAAGGTTAATTAATCGTTCTTAGCTGTACATGCCATTATCAGTGTTGTGACGTCACGTCCTGCTGATTTCAGTTCTTTAAAAGTCAATTATACCATAAAACTATATAGCAATATTGTATATTGTTTATTATTTAATTTTCATACAACTTTATTATAGAAGATATCTTAATGCTATATTAATATAGATCCCGGTAATAGTCAATGTAGATGCAGCGTGGGCCCGATAATTATTCAGAAGAATAAATCATTTCCATTTCCCTACTCTGGCAAAATAAACCACGGCGTTGAGTTCCGAAATCTCCGTTTGATAAAAAAGAGAGAAAGGCGTGTTTTAACACTGGATACTTTGTGCCTCCGGCATGCTGTAAAACGCGTGATCTGAAGGTGCTTCAGAGTAAGAGGGAAACTAATTGCTCATCGCGTGTATGGCGCATTATTTAGAGTAGTCATAGTCTCTCATAAGAATCAAATTATAAGTTCCTTTAACATTTTTTGTAGTAAGACAAAAAAATATTAATATATAAACCTTTTTAATATAAATATATATTTTTTTCATGGTGTAGTATACACATCAATCCAATTCATTTGATATTCGTAATAAGTGCGTTGTGCAAAAACTGCTTTCCGCCATTTTGTTGCGGCGGCCATTTTGAATAAACATCAGTATTGATTACATGTAATTTCATCGTCATTGGAACTGAAACCGTAGTCTAAAATTCAACGCAATCAGACGCTGTTAAGTGGGTCAAGTTGAGTTTGCAAGATTTCACACACACATATTAAGAAAAAAGACGCAAATGTCAATTCGTGAATGATACAAAAAAGAAACGTAATAATAAAGTAACTAACAATTTTCAATATTATTAAACAACGTGTTTTTTTTACATAATAAAATCACGTTCAATAAAAAAGAAATCCGACAACGATTATTATAATTCTAGGTATTTTGTAATCTAAGCGTATTCAGCCATTTCTATTTGAAACTAATGTACGTGACATCTAAATAAATAACTAAAGCATATAATTTATATATAGAAAAGTATAAGGTAACGTACTGCTAGCTCCTCTGGTGTTGCAGGAGGCGGTGGACGTACGCCGTACGCTCATTTGACTTATCTATCCATAAAAAAATGTTATTATTTATCACGGGTTTGATATCCTGTCGGGGGAATAATTACATTAAAAATAATTATTTTAGTCTAGGTAGGCTCAATGTGGCGTTAGGTTTCGCTATCGAAGGTGTAGGGGTATTGCACATTCATTTGTAAACATCTAAATCAGCGTCCTAAATTTATTCGCTACAAATACAATTATGTAATTATTTTCCGCTATTGTTTTGTAGCG
Source organism: Heliconius hecalesia formosus (assembly GCA_018249775.1). Classification (NCBI taxonomy): domain Eukaryota; kingdom Metazoa; phylum Arthropoda; class Insecta; order Lepidoptera; family Nymphalidae; genus Heliconius; species Heliconius hecalesia. The sequence continues at coordinate 13,193 of DWMY01000030.1, forward strand.
TATAAATAACCAAATGAAATATATAATAAAAGAGTTGAATATTCGGTCACGTCTTATTAACATCGTGCCGCTGCCATACCCCACATTGGTGACCCCGACGTGATGTACCCCGACGGGGGTACTCTGTCAGCTTCAGCCTGGAGTAATCTACGAGACCGACGTAATGATCCAGACAACTCCCGTGGTGCTATACTGGGAACCACGTGAACCGGACTTCAGCTCAATGACTCCTCGATACAAATCTTCACAAGTTTGCACATTCTAATCGGCTTCACACAAGCGTGTCTCACCGGTTAGAATTTGAAGAGGCAATATACCACAAAACGCACACATTGAGATTTCTGCGAAATTAAATAAAGCCTGATGAAATAATGGAAAATGCAAAATTTTAAGAAGGCATCGATAAAAAAGGCTAATTAAGAGTCGATATGCGCAATAACAGATAGTCGACAGCATCACAGGATTATTAAATCCGAAAAGGATAATTCATTCTGGCTAACTACAATTACGACTGTCAATGTCGACGCGCCATTGAATACACACAAATGTGGTAGGACGAAACTAAAACTTCTCAGCTAGTAGAGAATCACTGCACTGACTGCACCCTCTCCACACGCACCGCCATCGATAATTACCGACGCATCCCAAGCATGTGTCGAAGACGTTCCACAGCGATGATTATGAATGGAAAACTTTCCAAGGCTCAACCTGTAGCCCAGCAAGTGCAAGTCAGCCGTATATACTGCGCATATTACGAAAAAGAATATACAGTATAGTACACGACGCAACGCATCCAGGATTCAGAACAACAATAATAATGCTAACAAGTCATTACTTCTGACCTGGTATGAAATACTCAAGTACGTGGACAATCAAACGGCGAAATCTCACGTGACAAGAATTCGTCACCCATGCAAGTCCCCGAATTTGAACGGGTTGAAAAATTTCGTGCGCACTCTACCTGTATCTAAAACTAATCGATACATAATTACGGCTATTGACTGACTTACGCCTGCCTTCATCAAAAACAAAGTCGACGAACTCACAAATACAACATCAGCAGAACGTCAACAATGCGCAAGCGCAGCAGCCGACGACAGCAAAACAACGCATCGAGTTACGAGGTCCGGTCGAATAACAACACCCGTGGATCAATTTAGTTTATATGCATACTATTTTATATATTTTATTATGGTTATTTTATATTCTGATTTATACATTTTTTTTCTCAAAGGGGGAGAGTATTGTAGGGGTATTGCACATTCATCTGTAAACATCTAAATCAGCGTCCTAAATTTATTCTCTACAAATACAATTGTATAATTATTCCGCTATTGTTTTGTAGCGTATAAATAACCAAATGAAATATATAATAAAAGAGTTGAATATTCGGTCACGTCTTATTAACATCGTCGCGCTGCCGTAGTCCACAAAGGTATTACATTATACTATTAAATAATACTGCATCAAATTTCATTCGAGTGAATATTTATAATAATTTTCGTTGCGCAGCTTAATGAAGTAAGGCGTTGGATTTCATGATTTAACTTCAAATAAAATAATCAAGATTTGTCAAAAGTGCGGTTGAATGTCTTTTATAATGGATTTTAAATATCTACTTCATAACAAGATCTTAAAATGTTATATTAAATTAACAATTCGGCCCTTGTTTCTGGCAAAGCTCGGTTGAGTTCCGATATTGAACATGGAATGTCTCAAAAAATTAGAAGCAGAGCCTCTTTTAACAAGAATAAAAAAATATGTCCTAGAATTTATTTTACATGGTACATTTTGAAGATTTACTGTTGTATTTCCACATACATTGGTTTTTTGTATTTTATTTCCTAGAAAGGAATTTCTTGGGAATTGAACTCGCAACCGCCGCGTCAATATGTCTGTATGTATATCACAAAATTAATTTCATCACGCAATCCGCAGCGAAGTAAAGCTTATAAAGAACGCGGTCGTTGACCCACCATATGTTCTGAACAACCAAAATAGATATAGGTACACTAACAAAATCTTAGTGAAAGCTCCGAGCGTGGATATGCTATAACTATTCCATGACTTCTTTTTCACAGGTTTTTTATTGTATATAGTAATGCGAGTAAAGAAAATTTTGTGTCAAGACACTCAGTTCTTCGCCTTTTGCACGAATTTACAACTTTTTAAATTGTATGTTGAAAAGTGCGACTAATCTGTAGAACAAATAAAAATATTTTTTAAAACATTCCACGGAATGTGGATGGGACGCGCTACCATCACTTTTACAGTCAAACATATAGATGTTAATATTACGCCACCGTAGCCAGTAAATATGATGTTGCTGGAAATTGTGAATATTTATCGCATCATTATTTCTCTACTAATATTATAAAAAAGAGATTGTTTGGTTGACAGTACAATTCTCGGGAACTGCTCGTTGGAATTGAAAAACATAATTTGTTTTATACAGTTAATTCACCGAGGAAGACCATAGGCCATACTACAGGACACTACAAATGATAGAAGCAGAGTTATATTTAAAAATGTCGCAAAAACCGGGATAGGTTCCGTTGCGTGTGGCATACGTTCTCTTAGCTATTGAAATTGGGCCACGCGAGCGAGACCACGTGTAAAAGCTAGTTTGACATAAAATAATTTACGTCTAAACGTTTTATGACTAAACTTACGAATATATATAACAATGGCTAACATCAAGATAAATGGAAAATTTTGATGGCGTTACATTTAAGTGCTTTTGAAGACATTTATATGGATTATTATTAAATAATATTATTGCGCATAATATTATTTAATAATAATCCATATAATATTATTAAAACTATAGGAAAAGGTAACATAAGGTAAGCCAATTGGGTAAATCAGAAATTTATCCAAATATGTATGTACATATTTCAGCCAACAACGTCACAGACTGTCACTATGACCTACTCCATATTTTCCTTAAAAACAAAAAATACTCTTATAATAAATCAAAATACACAAAAACAAAGATAATTTGAACATTCGTAGCTAGATATATCTAGATCAAAGCCTACGCCGTTATCAGTTGATCTCATGACTCTGCCTTATCATTTACTCATCAGTTGGCTATTACCCGGAAATCTTTCAACTTCTGATTAGATAAGGCTTCAGCTGTTTGAGTTATAATTTACACGGTTATAAAGAATGTTTTTGGGTTCACTTTTTGGGGTCCCTTTTCTCAAAAGAAAGAAAGTGTACCTGCCTGTATAATAGAGGTATCAAGCTGAAATTAATCAACGTCCATAGTCCATTTGAACACAGTAAAAAAGCATTTTGTTGTAGAATTGTCAATTTCAAAGGAGTGTTAACTGTAGATCTTTTCTGCTTTGCCATCTCTCCTTTATTTAAAATATGCCTAGCATAGGGTTCCGTTATTTTTTTGAAATACAGAAAACTAAAAAATAAAGATATTATGTACTAATATTCACATATAAATAAAATTGAAGGATCTGTCTGTGGTTTTAAAATAACCGTGTTTTAAAGTGCATATAGTTATTTAGATAAATAATTTTAAAAAATGCTTGTTTATTGTTTTCTGCTTGTGAACTAAACCATTATGGGGCCTTTACTGAAAGATTGAGAGGATTAAGGAGCAACATATAGGCCACTTTTTATCCCAGAGTTCTGAAAATCATGATTTACACAGGACAGACCACGCTTTCTGCGTGAGTACTTACTGTCCACAATAGATATGAAATAACTTAACATTTTTCTATTAAAATTCCAAAAGATTTAAATTAGAAATTTATTAAATATATAACAATATAGATAAAGATATTAAAATAAATCAACCAATTTTCTATTAACACACCTAGATAAATTTAAACAAACATTAGTAGCGCAAACGGGCGAAGCCGCGCGGGGCCGCTAGTGGGTCTATAAATATTAAAGATTTTTTCTTTAATTACTTAATTCTTAAATATAGTTTATGTTACTTTCACAATTGCCCAATATCAATGAACTGATTATAAAATTATTTACCATTTTGATAAAATTATTTTTTTCATATATGGATAAGTAAGATAATAAAATCTATGGAGTTTATGAAAATGGTATAATTATTAACCATACTCCCAAAATACGTAGAATTTACCAAAAAATAATTCGAACTTTTCACTATGCACAGCAAATCTCAGAGACTTTCATGTGAAGGTACCTATACCTACATATTTCTATACATCTCTATAAGGAATTCGCGATGCGATGCCTCCAACCGGTTCCTGTTCCCTCGCGTTACGAACACACGGTGTTTTATAAATACAGTATTGTGCAACAAGAGACGGTGTATAAATATATGTATGTATGTATGTATGTAAGTGTGTTTAAGAGTTACGGCTATACCATTGTCACACATTCGCACACTAACGAAAGAGTGTTGGCTTTTTCATGCATTTTGTTTATACTACGCGAAAAAGAAATTCTAGTTTGTGAAAGGTTTTTTTTTTGTTTAGTTGCTATTTAAGTTAGGTGACGCGGCTGTAATCAAATGAACATAACTAAGAATTTTGTATGACAAATGATATATTCTCAGTTCCTGAAGTAACTCTGACCACAAGTCAGGATTATAGTAGATTACATCAAAACGATTAAGTTGATACAGTTAAGCTTTGCTCGCAAAATGGACCTCAGACTCAAATATTTTTTTAAAATTTATATCAGTAGTATCTGAGATTAGCGTGCATAACCAAACAAACTTCAATCAAATATTAGTATAATTTACAAAAAATACGTAAGTCTAAAATATTATCAAATTTCGCCAAAATTAATGTGATTTGACAACATCAAGTATATAATATGTGCATATACGCTATAAAGATTACTATCAAAATTTTCGTGAAAGTCACGTTGAAGTCGGTCGGTCGGTGCAAGCTGACGTTATCAGAGTTCGTCTGGATTTAGAGATAATATAAATAAAATCTTAAGTCTTAGTCATATTTATTTTAACAAAAAAAGTTTAGATCCTAAAAATATTAATCTATCGCAATATGGAAAAAAACCTAGGATAATACGTCACTCTATTTCCTGCATACCAGATTAGGCAGAGGGAAGCTAGTGTTAAGACACATCTGTTTCACAGATTCCGTCGAATTTCCGAAACATTGTGTGAGTGAATTTCGGAAACTGCGAGTGCGACTTCCGTAACTCAACCTCGCGTTTTGTCTACCTGAGCACGGGAAATGAAAATAATTTATCTGTCAATTTTCATAATTCTATGTAATTAAACACAATCACTGAGAATTACGAAATTTGACAAATTACAGTGGAAATAAAGAAAAATGTCGGAATAAAAATCAATATAAAAGCTTGAATTTTATCCCGAGTGAGCACTGAATCTCCCATTCTTTTGTCGGTAAAGTCGAGATGGACGCACTACTTTAATATGGCTCTCATTTTACATTTATGTTTCTGATGGAATATTTATTAGCCTCTTCTCTTGGCGAAGTGATCAGTGCTCAACTGACACGCTCGGAACTCCATAATAAAAGAACAGAAGAATTCATGTGTTTTAGTCAATATAAATATTTCTTTCGTGTGAAATTAAAAAAAACTACCAATATCGCTCCACTGGCACATTTCAATCACGTCACATAAAAGTAAAACCGATTCATTTAACAGCAAATAAGCATTAGTAGCATTAATTTATTAAGCAAGTTTAAAATAGACAAAATTAAGTAAGTTTCCGTTAATATCCGATTTTTTTTTGTCTTTAAATATAAATATTTAAATGAGTGTCGACTTACCTAATTATCAATAAAATCTTACGCTCTCTATTGAATAAAATTGTTTTTTCAAAACATATTAAGCTGTTTCGTGACACCGTCTGTCAATTTTTAAGTCTTCATTTTGTATTTTTGAATAATATGGTAATATAAATTCATAAATATTTCAATATAAACCAGTGTTGGATCTGGTACTCATTAGGAGTAATAAAGTTTTTTTTAATTTCTACGCTCTAATAACAAGACGAAGTGCGGCGTTGTTTTCTGCCTCTCAACATGCAACTCGTAAATTAATCCGAACATGCACAAAGAGGACATTCGATTCCCTCTTTGTGCTACGAGGGAAAGGCGTGAAGCTGCTTTTTAGGATTCCACAAGGGGAAAATGGAACCTAGGAAGGAAGGGTCAAATTTGGTATTAATGCCTCTAGTTTAAGTGAGGTATCAGATGAAATGGCTCTGGCTAAGCTAAGTCTGAATTTCTGACAATTTTTGTTTTTCGGAACCTTTGGAGCGGGCCTAACTCGCGCTTGTCCGGTTTTTTTTAATATCTATTTGTCTAGCGCCCTTACGGCTTTGATGAAAACATAAACAGAGACAGGATGAGTACAAGTATCAAATACAATATATAAATTATTCCAAACTAGTTTTACAGTTTTATAAACGACATTCTTATGTTTATTGATCCAATTATTTTAAATATATTAATGTTTAAATTAGATCGTGGAGCAGGCCAGGGTCTGGCTGACAACGCGGTGGTTGTGAGTTCGATTCACACTCGTGGGAATGGTATTTTTTTTAATTTCGTTGAGCGCACAATATACCAAATTTGCACTAAGAGCGCGGAACTGTTTTCTCTACATATGAAAAATATAAAAGAAAACTAGAAATGATGATAAAAATATATGATTATTAAAATTTATAAAAATGTAATCTGATCAAAATCTGTTTAGTTTATTAAATTATATTTAACATCTCAAAAAACTTTCAAGTTTCAACATACTTTTAACAATATTTATTTATTTCTTATGTAATTTATTTATTTATAGTATTTCAACTGCTATTTTCCTTTTTCCTGTTATATATTTAAAATTGTATGCAAGCCAAATGTCGTAAAACTAGCCTGCACACAATAACCTAAGAACTAAAATAGGTGGACTATAATGCGCAGAGATTCTTGAACTTTATAATTATCTAATAAATAAAAAAAATAATATTATTTTGTGACTTTGTCTTAAAAATATTTTAAATAAATATTTAATGAAATTTTGTATAGGTATAAGTATCTCTACTTTTTTTATAGCTCCACGCTGTACCGCACATGGTAGCCAGAGAGAACCTGGGAACAGTTCCCATTAAGACACTCCCGTTCCCGTTCCGTTTTGTATAATCTATTATCGAATATGAATATAGGCTATATTATATAACGTGAATGGTTTTATATAACCTACTGCACTTACGGTCAGAGTTACCGATGAGGCACTTAGAACGTGTCACTCAACTACGTCTATTAGACCACGCGGACGAAGCCACAAGCCAAGTGTATTATATTATAAAAATCCCAAATAAATCGTGAAAATTTCATAAAAATCTGTCTCATAGCTTTTTCTATAACATAATGAATATAGTTTAAAATAAACATCTGATGATACATACAAAAATATTATATTTATAATATAAATAAAAATATTAATATTGAACATGCAGTTATAGTAAAGAAGTATATGTACGTAAACCTTAGAAAAAGTTGCGTCATCATTTTATAATTGCGATATAAATAATACAACCTTTACGCGTTTCCTTTGATTTATGTAACAGACAAAACATCGACAAGAACTTAGAGATATAACTGTACGTGATTGTAGTGAGTTAGTGATTTAAAAATATATATACAGTGAAGTTTTATTACCTAAAAATCAGCTTCACGCTGTAACGCGCACACAGCAGGTTAGGCTACTAGAGGGATCTAGTATTAAGACACCCCGTTCCCCATTTTCCGCCGAATTCTGGACTGAATTAAAATAAAACAAACACTAAATGTTAAAGAAAATATACTGAAATATAATAATGAAAACTACGTTTAAATAAGTATAGCTACTTCTGAGATTAGCGCGCACAAACGCACAGACAAACAGGCAAAAAAAATAAAAAATCATTGCTTATGATCGTGTTACTAAAAAATTGCCTCCAATAATAATTTTCCTCATATATCCTTCATGTATATACAGACAGTAATCAATTACATATTTGTTATATGTATTGATAATAAAGCAATCAATATTCTATACCTGTTCTTTTGTATAAATACCGTTGTTCCAGCACGTGGTGAAAGAGTGCGAAGCTAAAAGGCATATTATGCTATTTTCATATTATTATAAAATATATTAAGTTACTTAATAACGATAGTTTCACGCTGTATCCCGCATCCCGCAAGATAAGATATTCCGTACTTTCTTTCGCCCGCATACGAGTCATTATGTGGCGGAACTCAACGCCGCATTTAATCTTGCCACAGCCGGATAATTAAATTTACGAAAGATTTTTATATATAAAAATATTATATAAATTTACTTTCCCATATTCAAGTCTCTGACTTATCAAAAGAAAACATTAACTAATTCATGAATATTTTGTAATGACACATTATCATTTATATATGCATTGGTATTACAATTAAAAGTAATACATTGAATAACCTATCGCGACCTATTATAAACACCACTAATACAATGTTTCCACTGCATATCGATAGGAATATTATAAAGCTGAAGAATTTGTTTGGTTGATGGCGCTGAACTCAGGAACTACTTGTTCGAATTGATTTTTTTTTTGCTGTAATACCATCACAGTAATCGTTTTGATGTGGCCCAATATACCAATGGTTAGCGAGACTTACCGAGAACACTTACTTATTTTCATTTGACCACGAGGATGAAATCGCAAAAAAAAGCTAATTTAAAATATTAAGAAATGTAATTTAAATTGAGTCATAGTAGGGCCCAGAAGAAGCCCAGCTTTAAATCAGTCCGTTTCCCAGGCACTGCCGAATTTTCAAGACGCCGCGCTTTGACAATCATTTGACAATCATCCGAGTGGGAATCGAAACCATAACCGTCAAGATCATAATCAGACTCTATCCTACAACTTATTTTTATGTTTCATAACGAATGCTCTTAAATAACACAGTATGGCCTCGAGGTTTTAGGAAATAGAGTCATCTTATCAAACAAAACACCGTGATGGTGAGTAATTAGAGTTCATTTAGACGCTATTCCGTAGATTACTAATATATACATACATACATACATGTATACACACATACATACATATAGAGAAATATAGATAAAATCAATTATGCTGTCGGTTCGTATGTAATTATTGTTGACATCACAAGGTGTGGGAAAATAACGTGGAGGAAGTGAAAAATTACATTTGTAATCTTATTTTGATATCCTACGCGTAACGTGGAGTGGGCGGGAAGAAAGAAAAAAAAGTCACTAACACAATAGTGGTACCTCTTTAGGAAATGTATAAAAATTTAAACGAAACGGAATTTGAACCCGCGCTTTTGGATACCGTCCAACCTCCTTCGCCCTTGTCGTTCAAATATTTAAAAGTTTTGTAAAAAAAGTATTTATAATAAATATATTTCCTAAGTGTTAAATAAAAAAAAATAAAAAATAAATAAAAATAATATTTAAAAATATCGATATTATGAAATAGTTTACATAATACATGTGTACCTATAATAAAAAAAACCTTTGGCTATCTGCATAGTAGGTACATACATTTTATCGATTCACAAGTTTTTATCGTAATTCCGATATTGCAACTGAAATGTTATAGTATTTTTACATAAAACATAAAAAATATATAATATATAAGTTACAAAAAAATTATGTGTTTAAATTTTTTTCATGCTTATTTTGATCGCGAGAAATTTTGACAACAAAAATCAGTTCTTCTTTCATAGAACGTGACCGCTTATTATTAGTAAGGATTAGTGCTCAACCGGCAGAGCAAACGCCATAAATAAAAAAAATATTAGTTAAAAAATCTTTTTTTTTTTAAAAAACAAACATTTAGTAGTTTATTTAGTATTTTATTAAATGAAAAAAATATTTTTTATAAATTTCCGTCCGTTTCCTATATGATCTTCAAGCTTTGGCGGAATGATTAGTCCTCAACTGGAACGCTTAAAACAGCATAAAATGACTGAAAATCTACTTCGTTCTGGAATAAATAGTAATTTCTACAAAACTTCTAAATGTAACTCAGATAACTAAATAATAATATATTGCAGTTAATATAATTTTATGGAAATTTCGTCGGATAAAATAATTTCTATTGGTATATTTTTAGGGTTCCGTAACCTTTAGGGGAAAAAGGAACCTTTATAAGATCATTTTTTTGCCTGTCTATCAAGATCCCAAGAGCTACGGTCCCTTGATTTCCTGCGAAAATGGTATTACTCTACATTTACTTAAAAAAAGATATGGCCGTTGATATTATGGACACAAAAAATGCTTATTTGGACACTATAGAGTGAATCAAAATTAATAGGGTACTTCTGGTTGACCTAAAATTTGTAATTTGGCAGCTAGCATCTACACTATTATTTTTTAATTAATTTCTTAAAATATAATAGTTTTGAAAGGGGGCAAAATTTGGTATTAAAGCCGCTACTTCAAGTGAAGTATCAGATGAAGGGGCTCTGGCTAAGCTAAGCGTGAATTTCAAAAAAAAGCTCGGGACTTCCAAATTTTATACGGAACCCTCGGTGGGCGAACCCGACTCGCACTTGTCCGGTTTTTTTATTCATGAACCGATTGACACAAACACTGAATGTTAAGAGAAGTTTGCCAAAATATAATAATGAATACTACATTTAAATCAATTAAGCCGTTTTTGAGATTAATTTGAACAGACGCCCAAAAAAAACAAAGCGATAAACAGACAAATTTTTCTAAAATATTTTTAGATTCCATATCAGTGTTTAATGCCCCCAAAAACCACTTTTCTCATATATCTACCACGTATACTTTTTATATGAAGCGACATCGGCAGCAATTACATAGCAAATATTTATACACTTTATCCAAGTCAATGGGGCCAAGGACACTGAAAGAGAATCGCCTTTCACGTTCGATCATCATGTGTTAATTATAATTAACTATTTAATTAACTTTTTTAATATTTTAATTATTTGAAAGAGTTGGCAGTCTGTTCTTAGATACGAACTTAGACTATGTAGATAAAACTACATTTATTTTGAGAAAACCGTAAATTGCTGTCTTAATAATTTATTCAACTATCTGAAAGAAAGTCACCTAACTGAAAAAATGGTTAAAACATTTTTTTATAGTGTAGTTATTCTTCTTCTCATGTGATCCAGAATATAAATCTTTAGGCGAATAAATAAAACTCTTCCGTTAGAGTAACTGACTGACAACACACCGACGAAACTACTGAACTTAGAAAGCCGATATTTGATATTTAGGTAGGTTAGGGAGTGTAAGGGAGCACAGAGAGAGGATTTTTCGTATAAAAGTTACCGTACCGTACCGTACCGTAAATAATTTATATTATATGTTATTATGCAACTTTTTTTATACATATATAAAAAAAGTTGCATAATAACATATAATATAAATTATTTATTAACATAATTTCTTTAGACAACAACAGTTAAGTGGTTATTTATTAAATAATACTGTCAGAACTATTCATGGTATACCTAACTATAGGTTAATGTGAAATCTGTGTGTGGGGTGACCTTGGCCGGCGCCTTCGCGAGGGGAGGGGCGGGGGAGGGGGGTCGTCCAGACGGTGACGCGGTGACGTCACTGATTCATAACCCTTAGTGAATGGCATTTATACGACACTACTGTATAACATATGAGTTATTAGGTTTTTATATGGTCTATGGTTAAATGTATGGTGAAAGCGCGGCGTTTAGTTGCTCCGCTCAATACGCAATATCTCGAAAATTGAGTGTAGTGAGCGCGGGGGAACGGAGTGTCTTAATAATAATATATCACCATCACACAGTACAAGGTCCGTGCGAATTTTTATATTAAAAATAACTTTAGGTGGCGTACAAGAATGTTTGGGCGAAACCGAAATAACCGCCGTCGTCCGTCGTGTACCAGAGCAGTGGCTGAAATTGGGCAAATGGGCATTTATGTTTCATGTATTCATTTAAATTCACTTTGGCTGACTGATTCAATAAATATACATATAAGTGTTTAAAAAAACCAACTTCTCGCGTGTTTCCTCATATAGTAGTACCTATCTTTCTACCAGCAGAGAGAAACTAGTGTCTAGATATTACGTTCTCAAAATATATGTAATCAATGAACACAAGACAACTTTAATTTTACAAATATAGTTTTGCTAAATTAATGTTGTTCATTTCTACTGTCACCATTTTTTTTGATAATGATAAGCTTACAAATAAAAGATAAAAGATTAAATAAGATAATCTTTTTTATTTCATATCTGTGTTTTTATGGTAATTTCTTTTTGTTAACCAATTCTTTTATTTTTTGTTTTACTAAAACATTGCATAAATCCAGTAAATAATTAGAATAGAATTAATAAATACTTCACCGAAGGTCTCGAGTACAGTTCCCGTGTGAGACAAAATTGATGTAATATGGTTAACAACATAAGTATAACCTGTCGTGGTATAAGTGGGTAATCACAGTAGGGGATACCTGCCGCAAATAGGTTATGGGAACGATTTTCGTTAGTGATCGAGCAGGCCGTCCCGGCGCGACGGCTACACGCCATGTTCACTTCTATTTATTAAGTATTGAGCATCATTTAACTGATGTTTTAGTTGTTTCTTATTATTTCTTATTATTGCAGGATAGGAAGTGACAAAGTGTAAAGAGACTCCGTTGCCCATTGCCTAGGTTTCGAGATATATTTTGAAAATATTTTAAATTTTCGCTATAAAAAACTATTATAGCGGACGACTGTACACTATATTATATTCTTTGACTTAATCCACTTTACCAGCGGTCAAAGTTGTTTGGGCACTTAGAATGTATTCTGCGCAGCTGTTAATTATTTCCAATCAACAACGCGAACAAAACTGCAGTTAAAAACATAAAATAAAATAAAATTTAATCAGTTTACAGAGTAACGGTACATAAGCTAACAATAAATAAGCATCGTAACGAGTATTCATAATTATCTTATCATTTTCTCAGTAAATATGTGGTCAAGTAGAGTCAAATACACCATTGATGGACAACCTTGGCGGCGCTATGAGGAAGTGGACCCTTCCGGACGTAAAAGCCAAGAGCTATGGCCTTATTTTTATCATCCGGATTCTAGGAATGGGCTCTCTCTCTCTGTACTGATTTTCATATTAAGCAAATGTTATATATTAAATTGAGGCTGTCTTCATGTAAAGGGACAGTGACAGAAAACGCGATGATTCTGGGTTCGATTAACATTTGGAGAAGTTATTATGTTTGAATCATTTTTATTTATCCGCTTTGGTAGACAAAGCGTGGCGTTTAGTTCCGTATCTCAACACGCGTTATCTCGAAATAGGACGTTAAGTGTGGAACGGAGTGTGTTGACACTGCGTTCTCTTCTATACGCGGGTTTTTAAATATTACAGAGAAATTCTAGTATGTGCTATTAATTCTTTATATTTTAGGTCACAATACAGAGTCTGAATATAGAGCCAATTTAACCAATCAATCTGACATACGTTCCAATTGTTCAGCACGTTCAATATATTTAAGCCTATTCTATATTTAAAAATAAATACATAATGACTCATCACTGTATTATGCTACACAATTTAATATATTTTTGTAAGAATATAAAAATAAAACACAATGTCAGCGACAAAATTTGTATTTCCTATATATTTATCCATCTAGGTCAAGATGGTCGCTCTAATACTGTCTATTTGTCTTGTTACACGACGAGGAACTAGTTCGAAAACATTCAATGTCAAAGTCAGGCTGTGCTCTGTGCACTGTGCTCTGTGCACTGTGCACTGTACACTGTGCACTGAGCACCGTGCACTGTGCACTGGGCACTGGGCAGATACAAGTAAAACGTTAAGTTGCATCATTGTAATAATTAAGCGAGTTATTAAGAAACTATGTGGCTTAGATTTTTCTAAGTATCTATATAATTTTTCCGATATGCTCTAAGTTATATAATAATCATATATTGAAACAAACTTCCTTGTGGTTATAGCTATAGGTAATTAGGAGAATCATATAAATATTATGGAATCACTTTAGTAAGAAGTTTACATCGCTTCTGGTTTCATTAATCAATTTTAGTGCAATAGTGTACAGGTTATAAGAAAAACAGTCGTTTGAAGCCTTTATTTTCTTGTAAACGAGATTTGTAATACAGTAACTGTAAAAGTATATTTTATCTATTAAAAAGACTTGAAGCCTTGAAGACTTGAAGTCGTGGCGTAGGGATACAAAGTGTTACTGTAAAATCAACTGGTTGTGGGTTCGATCCCCTTGAAAGTGAGGAAAGGAGTGTCTTAAACACTAGGTTCCCTTTGCCTACGCTGCTGAGTGCGGGACACAGTGTGTAGCTGATTTAATTTTACTGTATTAAATATTATAATATAAAAAAAAAGTAATCAAATGGAAAAATCTGATTATTCTCATTTTTGCGACATTTTAACAGCAGGATTTGGGAAAAACCATCCTCGTATTTTGTTTTCTAAATCTTATAACTATATCACCATAGTTAATAATACATTCATTATCAATATCTATAGAAAATGCACATGCTCACTTACTCTCTTAGAGCTTGACTAGTCAAAATCGAGACAGCACGCTGAATGGCGGATCTTACGAATCGAATCGAACGTCGCAACTTCCTACTAGCCTCTATAGAATGAAAGTAGGTATATACGCTACCTATAGTCAAAAATGTTATTTCTCCCAATTGCAATAACAAAGTGGTTGAAAACTAATTGAATTGTTTTTATAAACGAATCAATCCGGCCAATTTGATGTAATGGGTCGAGGTTGGGCTCAACAATGAGCGATCGTCGCAGATGAACAGCGGCCTCGACGTACCGGAAGTATATTTAGAACGATTCTTTAAATTATCCATCTGTCTATCATTCTGTCATTCTTGTCATGGTTGTCAGTTGTGATACATGTTTTTTTACATCCCTAGTGTGGTAGCCAGAGAGAAGAGAGTGCCAAACGCTACAGTCTCTGCATATCTCTATTGCCTCGTCCCCTGTTAACAACCTCTTCTTACATCCCACTCCTGGGGGTTATGCTGCTATTTTGGTGACCTTCCTCCAGTATCATCGGAGCTATGATCTCGATATGCTCGAGGTTTCCTTCGAGTGCTTCTTTCTCTGCCTCATTTCGAAGTTTATAAATCTGTTATGTTCTTACTAAAATTAACAGAAACTTAACCATATAGAAAACATTTAGGGCAAACCTAATAGAAGATGTAGGAGCTAGAGGTCTTTGCTAAAAAATCTCGGCTTAGAACTATCTTGAATTTATTGCAGTTAGTTAGGAGCGTGGATATTTACAGGGGCCTAAACTTGCTTTGAGCTCCTCACATTACAACACGATGGGCAAAGTCAATCCGGAATGAACTAAACTAAACTAAACTAAAGAAAAAATCAGACAGACACTGTGATCTCTAACTATTATGATTTTGTAAGATTATACTACTAGTACTAGCTGCAGTCAGTTCATTCGATATTTAGATGATTACAGCAATAGTATACTGAAGCTCAGCACTTTATAATATAAAACTGTGACCGGAAAAATCAAGCAAAGTAATTATAGAACAGCATTTGATAATTAGTGTCCAGTTATAACTTCCAAGAATTTCATTTAAATTCTTCATATGATATTTCAGTTACTTACATCATTACGTAATTTCGCAGTAGGTAATGGTTTGTTTTAGATATATGCATTTAAAAAAATACTTTATACGTTTGTTCATCATTTTCCTTGTACACTAGTCGACTTATATTGATGAAACTTGATAGTGAAATAGAGCAGAATAACTATTATATTTATATATATATATATATATATATATATATATATATATATATATATATATATATATATATATATATATATATATATATATATATATATATATATATAGTACCGAGGCCGTAGTGGGTCAATGGCGTTGATTTCCGCAATTCAATGTCTCAAAAATTCGGCGTAAAGTGAGAAACAGAGTGGGTACACTCATCATTTAGATATCATCTGCATAAATATCCAAATCAAAAACTTGAATGTTTATTTAGATAAACAAAATGTAATATAATAATATTTTTAGCTACACATCTATAAATAAGTTGTCCAGAAAAATTGTTTGTCGCAAATCTGCGTCGCGGCAACACGTGACTAAGATAGTTGGCGAGAGACGAGCGACGCCGTGCGGACGCCTGTGGAACTACATACGAGCTCGTATGCTTGACTTCAGTCCAAAATTGTTAGCAAAAAACGGTTAAATGACACTTCTTGCACTAAAATAAGTACACAGTATAAAGGTTGTTCTTTTAAGAATATTGCAGATAGGTAGATGTTAGCTTTTATAATAATAAATTTTGTGGAATAATATGACACTCCGACATTGTTCAAAATTGTGCTTTATCGATTTTGATGAAACTGTTCTTAAGGAAAGTGATCTACTCAGCATTGCATGGATACACCGCGGGAATCCGGGACATAGATCCCTTCTGTTCTGTTCTGTTCTTTTTATTATGGCGTTCCGAACTTGCTAGTTGAGCACAAAATCACTTCACCGATGTCACGTTGAATGAAGAACAAAAAGATCTCTTTGAAATGCGCATTATGTCTTGCATCCACTGTCCAAACTTCTGTTTACCGACATCAAATTCGAAATTGAATGCCTTCGAAGTACTTTCAAGAAATTAATTAATGATAGTTCTAGACTAGAATATAGATATTTCGTTGGTATACAATATTTATAATTTAAATTAAATTACTAATCAATGATTAAATCCAACTATCCTTGATATCTGTTGAGTATTTTCAATCTATACTAATATTATAAGGGAGTATGTTTGGTTGAACGCGTTAATCTCGGGAATTATATAAATTAAATTAAAAAATATATTTTTGTGTTGTATACTCGTAGACCATTGAAGACCGCTATATTATATTACATTATGTTTATGGTGTCGATGTTACCCTCTGTTCCTCAGCTGCGGTCAGAGTTACCTTCCGTACTTAGAAAATAACGTCACATGTATGTGGTCTTACTTCCATTCAACCACACGGGCCGTGTCGCTTTTTAAAGCTAATATATTATTAAAACCACACGTTAGCACGAATTATATATCTGTGGATAATCATTTTATCTAAAGAATATGTTGAGACACTCGTTTTGTTGTTTGTTGCACCCACTTTGTTGTTGTAGAGCGAAGAAATGAAAATATTAATAAATAATGCATTTTCCCGAGTGGAAATCGAACTGTCAATAGTTATTTTTACAGTCACACGCTTGTACCACTGCGCCACGACTGCCTCTTACGTGGATTATCTTACACACTTAATACGCAAAAATTAGACATCATCAAGATGAATGATATTGTAAATGTTTACTAAGTATATAAGATAACAGGAGGTGGTGCAATTTCACAAAACAAACTTTGGATAACTTATCTATGAAATATTTTGGGCTTTCCATTTGTATATGGAGAGATTGATCACTATGTGATAACGATTGAAGCGTTGAACTTGAACATTAGCCTAACCATTTATTTCAAGGGATTTATGAAACTACGTAAGTATTTTAAATTTTTCGCATGGTTTTGGAATTCTTTTCCAAGAAATAAGAGAAGAATGAGATTTCCTTTTTATCCTTTTTTTTGTATGGCGAGTACATACAACTTCCGTAATACGTTTTTATAAAGACGTGGCGAATCTAAAAATATGTCCATTCCCAATATCTTAAATATTTATTATTATTAATATAGTAATTGTTAAGACACTTGTCGCAACATTAGGTTCCCAGGTTCCCTCTACCTATCCTGCTGTATGCGAGATACAGCGTGAAGCTAAAAAATGCTATAAATACTTACTTTATTTAATAAAATTAAGCTACACTTTTAATTTCTACTAAATTCTTCATTATTTTCACAACAAAATTTCATTTGATAAAAAAAAAGAGTAAAAAATTACAAACGCTATTATGACATTTTGGATCGCGTCCAACGTTGTAACCTTTAAAAAACTTGCATAATTATATTAATTTCTCTCCCTAGTCCGAATATATAGAAAAAAAAAGGCATAGGCAGACGGAACGAAAGGAAAAGACATTACCTGTTGAGTGACGGAACTTAACGCCGGGCTTTGTCTTCTTATCACCGCGCAACGTTTACAGTCAGAATTTGCCCCACTTGGCTTTAAAATGCATCTTGATATCGATACTTAAATTGTCTAAATGCAAATAATATAATTTGTGCAAAAAAATAGTAAACAATTAAATATTTTGTTACACGCAGTAAGGGAAATTCAATAGGTACAAAAGCTGTCTGTGAAATGTGGAAAGAATTGAGTTTTAATATAAAAATTCTTACATTTTTTAAACACAGTTATGTTGATACAATATACAGCCATACCTGCATTAATAAAATAAATGTGAAGAGTTCGTGTAATTGAACGCGCTTACCACAGGAACTACTAGTGGTTTGTATTGAAAAAATATTTTTGTAAAGATTCATTTATCGAAGAAGACGAGAAAAATTACCTAGCGCACTTAGAATGTGTCGTGTGGCCTATACAACTCTAGGCTCATATTTATAAACTGCTCTCAATTTTGAGATCGATCTTGAGATGCCGTTTTTATTCGTAGACTATAATTAATGAATGAAAGCGGCATCTCAAAACCGATTTCAGAGTTGAGAACGGCTTATAAAAACATGCTTCAGTTATTTCAATTTGCAGTATTAGTAAAAGCTAGTAAAAAAATAAAAAGCAAAGCAAACCTAAATTACTTCACAGTAATTAATAACAAAAAAACATAATTAACCAAGTATTTTTATATAGGCAGGTAGGTACCTATAAAAGAGGGTTTTTGTTACGGAAGTACGACCACGGTCGACTACATACCGTTCAAGGACCACGACTTTTGACCCTCCCCCTAACGAGTAGCAAGTAACGAGTTCAATCCGGCTCTTTCGTTGTATAGACGCGATATTACATTGATGCCTCGTCTGTTACTCTAATCCTAATATCCAGTTTTGTGTGGTGTAGGTATGTTTGGTCCCCCTGTGAAAGACAAGGATGTCTGTGAAGATCATTATTAATTGTCTTATGTCTTCGCTGATAGCAGGGTAGTAGGATTGTGAAAACATAGTGTTAAGACACTCCGTTACTCCTTCCGCCTTTCACTTTCCGCCAATTCTGGATACATTGCGTGTGGCGGACAAAACAAGACACGTAAGCCGATTTAAATCTATCGCAGACAGACTTCGCACCTTTATAAACCTATGTGCTTAGATATATGTAATAAATAATAATGTCCAACGATTAGTTATGTTTTGGTATAGTATAGGCCATATTAAGACCACTGTATCTGCGGTCAGAGATACTTCGACCACTTAGAAGATGTCATGTGTAATACACAACTCTTAATTATTTTCCTTCGACCACGCGGGCGAAGCCGCAGGAAAAGCTAGTGTGTCATAGTTTCATTGACTTACTCCACAAAGTGTCAGAAAACATGTAAAGATATCTCAGATAAAGCCAGATAAATTACAGTTAAATGTTTATTTTAAAATCTACTTAAGAAATTCAACTTTCTAAACTTTCAAATGTATGAAAAAACTGACAACGGATCGCGGCGCCCCGTGGAATGTGTCGTAAAGTAATATATGAATCAAGTTATGTTGTATTTGCAAGCATTCGAGCTTCACACTCTTTCCCGCAAAGCAGGATTGGCAGATGGAATCTAATTTAAGACATTTCCTTATTCAATTTCCACTCAATTTTCGAGACGTTGCGTGTTGAGTGTTGGAAGTTAACGCCGAGCTTTGTCTAATGGATAGAGAAAATGAAAATAGACCGGCGATCGAACTCATAACCGTCACGTTTACAGTCAAAAACACTTCCAATGCGTCATGGCGGATTTTATTATCTATATTATCTGACATGACAAGATAATTATAAGAAATTAGATAGCCATAACATAGTATATATATCAGTATTTGGGTCGGCTGTTGACAAAATGTATTCTTGAACGTAGGCATGTTGTCATCGAGTATATAGTGGCGCAGTAATATGCACGACATATTAATAAAGTTGATAGTTGCGAGTTCGAAAAGTAATTAAACGTTGTCAAAGTTTGGTTAAACAAAACGCGACCTGACGCTTTTAATGGATGCAAAATGTCTATTTTTAAGTGGAAAACGAGGTAGCATAGATTATGTATGTGACTTCCTTATCTTAGATAGATTATATATAGCTTTATTGTTTAGATAATTATATTTCAATACTTAAAAAAATACAGTTAGAGTCATTATTCCATATTAAGTAAACCATCAAATTATAACTAGGCAAGTAAGCACGATAGTTCTTAATTAGATTCTCACTCAATATAGAATATATTATTTTCATTATCTCGCACTGAAAGCACGGCGTTAAACTCCGCCACTCCTCAACACTCAATAACGGACAACGGAGTTTCTTAACGATCTGCTCTTGCATTCTTCTTCGAAATTTAATTTCCATAACTCTTCTTAAAGGTTTATAGGTATTTACATATTTAGGTAAGTGTGTTAAAATTTAATTAAATTAAAAAATAGACGGCAGTCGCGGCGCAGGGTCACGCTGGGTTAGATTCTCACTCGAAGAAATGAAATATTCAATATTTTCATTTCCTCGCTCTGGTAACGAGGCAAAACGCGAACTTGAGTACCGCCGCTTCAGAATTCGGCGGAAATTGGGAAACCGGAGTATCTTACTGAGTGTCTTGACACCAATATATGCAGTATCCAGCGTGAATCTATTCTAATAGAAAAATATATTTCAAAATTTCAAAGGACAAAAATATTTCTCATCAATACAAACATGGCATCTCAAAGCACAAATCCGACATCGACATTTCAATTTTAAAATTGAACAGCACGCGTGTCCCCTTACTTTTACATCAAAGCTCTGCATAGGACTTTTAATTAACTCGCTTATCGCCTTTACGCCTTTGTTCTGGTATTACCATTAACTTAATACCTACCTGCCTTTGTAGGTATTACCTTTGAGGGTATTGTATTGGATAGGTATTGCAGCTACCTTTATAGGTATTAACTTTGCGAGCACTGCAATATACAGGGAGGTATTATTGCAATGCTTCTGTATAACAATACTCTTTGATGTGAAAGGATTGTATGTTATTAAGTTGGGCTTAAAATGTTTGTTTTGTTGAGAGTTTTAATATGAGAGAAGTATATTAAAATTATTCAGGGCTTAAGGCTTAGGCTGAGTATATAATAGATACTAATTGAAGCGTGGCGATGGGTGTAGCTTCAAATTATACTCATATAAGACACTCCATTCGAAATATTGCTAGTGGTGTAGCGGGTAACAACGCGGCACTCTGTTTTGCCAAAGCCAAAAAATGAAAATATTTTACATGTAATCATTCCCTTTAGTGGGAATCGAACCCACATCCACCGCGCTTACAATCAGACGATGTCCTACTCCGCCACTATGGCTTCAAAGTTTTGCTGTTTTACCTTGTTTAGACTACTGCCTCGCCCAGAGACGTAAAGTTTAATTTACTTTAAATCAATAGGTATACATATTCAGTTCTATCGGTTTAGTGATATTTATATATTATATAATATTTATTATATATTTAAGCACCTATTCACATGATTGATACTAGTTGTTATTTAAAATTGTTGTAACTCAACGCCGCTATTACAGGAGTAATGTCCGGTAACAACAACAAACAAAACAAAACCGAATGCCGCATTGAAATATATCTATTTTGAATATTTGCCAATGCCTAACAACTTCTTTACTAATTCAGAAATAACATTGCGGAGGCGAAATCCTTCACACAGACGACCTTTTTGCCGGCTCAAGTGTTATTATTTATTACTTATGCGTAGAAAAGTATCGAGAGGGTTGCCAGTTCGAATCTGAGTTGGTTACTATGAATAAATATGACCAATGCCTCGAAACCAATTTCTCGAAGATATGCGGGACTCAGCGTAAAGCCCGGTGCGAACCACCACCACCGACCACAACGAGCAAAGCAGACCCATTAAGGACTACGTTAAACTCGCAAGAGTAAGCTGCACACTTATATTTCCACCAATAATTAGTCGGGCGGAACAGATAAAGCGAGCAGAAAGAGTTGAAATATACTGGCTCAGTTCTAGGGAGCGAAGTAAAGTAATTACAAAACTCTTTGTTGGTGGAAATGTACTGTTTCTTATTTAAAAGGAGTCCATTCCGCCTAAGCCACTAATTTCTCTTTCGCAGTAGAAATCGGACTGGAAATCGGACAGATCGGATAAAGCTAAAAGAAAAATGTCTTTTGCAAAATGCTGCGTCGTATTTCGTCACCCAACCAACAGCCAATATTAAAAAAAAATACATGAAAACGGAGAAAGAGTTCTATATTATTTTTAATATCTCTCTGCCGACACGTAATTTAGTTGAAAATGCGCAAAGATAAAAAATATGCAATATAAGTGCATTTATTTATTTCATCATTTCTTTAGTTATGTACTAATAAAGTACGCCATTTTATATTTATTGATAAACTATTACATATATCTAATTTTACTTCAAATTTCATTTGAAACAGTAATAAATATAGAGATCTATTAAATAATTTCCAACAAATTGTTACGAGTGAGGTACTCCTCGCATACCTTATGCAACACGCATGCATAAAACATACAACATCCATGCTCAGGCCTTACCTCGAAGAAATCACTCTCTCCTCTCCTTACGAAGAAAATAGAGTTAGAATAGTTGATTCTTTTAAATCTTTCAGTTCAAAAATACCCGCGATTTCACTCAAGTCCATACAAAAAGCGACTAACGTCCTAGTGGGACCTGTGATACGCACAATAGTCAAAGTAGCTAGGTAGCGAACTAGTCTAGACCCCGGCGTATGTCACGGTGCGCAGTTGAAACGCTAATGACGACCTCCAGCTAGGTTCTGCAGCCCTGGTACCTAGGCTTCGTGTTGGTAGCTCGATGCAGCCCGGGCGGTACGCATGCTCAGAATGCACTTTATTTTTGTTATGTAATAAAATAAATATTTGTATGAAGGTATTGATGTATTATCAATAATTGTATGATTTGTTTTGTTTGTTGTTTATGTTATATTTTTTTGTATGTATGTATTTAGATAGCTATTTAGTTTCTTAGTGAATACGCCTAGAATTCGATTTCCGCGTGAGTCACTTAAACTTATAAATTAATTATTAAAAAAAAAGGATATTGGTACAGACACAAGCAGCCCCTGATACAGTGAATTTCTCTTTCTATACTTTTCACTGATTAAGAGAAGCTATGTTCTTATTTTTGTTTTCTTATAAGCCACACAAAAAACTTTTTATATATATTCATTTAAATATCCCTAATTTTTATAATTAGACTGATCAAGGCGTTGAGTTTCGTCAATTTACACCTAATGCGCCGCATTTGGCCAGAAAATAGAGAAAAAATGTCTCGACAGCAAGTTTTGTCTTCCCTGATATACGTAACAAAGCCGAAAAGGCGCTATGTATATGAATAAAACTGTATATTTAAATTAATTTTCAATTACATTTCCTATAATAATAAATTATATATATTTCGTTATTAACCACTTATTAATATGAAACTAGCACAAACAACTTATTAGTTAGTAATATAAATGCAATGCAGTGCAGTTATTTTATACATCATCAATAATTTTGAGAATAATTTTCGCTTTAAATAATATTTTTTGTGGAATCCATTTTGATACTATGCGATATATTGGTTTTATTTTTAATAAAAATTCTATAAATAAAAAAAAATGTTTGCTAATATTGAAAAATTTTTATATTGTAATATCAACATAAAATAAATCAGCTTGACACTGTATCCCGCACACAGCAAGGTAGGCAGAGGGAACCTAGTGTTAAGACACTCCGTTCCCCACTTTCCGCCGAATTCTGGAGACATTGCGTGATGAGTGGAGGAACTCAACGCCGCGCTTTGCCTCGACATCAGAGCGAAGAAATGAAAATATATATTTACATAAATATTTCATTGCCTCATAATAAAATTAATTATATTTAGTTATAACATAAGTGTAAAGGATAGCTCTGTAAAGTTTAAGTTTTTAACTCAACTCTAAATCGACAAGGATAAGTGTAGTTCGCACTCAGTCGCGTCTCATATCTTCTTGTGACACCAACAGATTGCTTTTAATACTATGTCTTAGTAATACTAAGTAGGATTACAGGATTTACTTGTACATAAGAAAAATAAGGAATCATGACGCAGCCTCACAGCGTCTGACCGTAAACACGAAGGGGGAATGATTTATTTTCAGTTCCTCGCTCGAATAACAAGATAAAACTCGGCGTTGAGCTCCGCTTCTTAACATGCAATGTTTCAAAAATTGAGCAGAAAGTGGAGAGTGTCTTTACATTATATTCCCTATGCCTACCCTGTTATACGCTGGTTATAGTGGGAAGCTTATAGGGTTACGTACCCGAATGATAAAACGGAATTCTAGGTTCTACTAAGATTCCGCTGTCCGTCTATCCGTCTGTCTGTATGACTATCGGTCCATCTGTCATCAGGATGTATCTCAAGAACCGTGTTAGTGAGACATTTGAAATTTTCACAGTTTGTGGTTGTTTCAGCTATAACAACAAATAGGTACTAAAAAATAGAATAAAATAAATATTCGAAGTGGTTCCAACACAATAAACTTGGTTTTTTATGCCGGAGTACATACTACAACATAATAAACAACATACTACAACAATAAACAGTACGGAAAACGTCGTGAGCAAATCCAACTCGCACTTGGCCAGTTTTGATGTATAGATAATTTCCAGGATAGGCGGAGCTTAATATTAAAACGAAGATTTCAATTAATTTTAATCATCTAGCTTACCACGGTAATCAAACCCACAGTCACAAAGTTATATACAGTCTGCCATTACCCAATATAAATAGGTTTCTAATTGAAAATAATATAAATTGATTTTGTATGTAATTCACAGACTATTACATATTATTAATATACGAAGATATTTTCCCGATCTGGTCATCAATATATGTATACTTTTATTACATAAGAGAAATCTGGTTATTATTAAAGTGAGTGTATGGTCCCATTGTACATTACACGACGTCTCCGAATAATAAAATCCTATAAAGATTTAAAAAAATCTAATACACTCCGTAGTTGAGGCCAGTCATGGCGCAATGGTACAAAGTGTGACTGTAAAACCTGACTGGTAGTGGGTTCGATCCTCATTCGAGGAGATTATTTACTTAACTTAATATTTTCATTTAAAGTGGGGAACGGAGTGTCTTAGGTTCCCTCTGCCTACCCTGCTGTGTGCGGGATACAGCGTGAAGCTGATTTATTTATTTTGATTCCGTAGTGGTGTAGTAGAAGGAAGCCTGATTTGAATTATTTTAGGCTTTAACACGTGAATTTAACATGCATAATTAAATTTATATTTGCTACTCGAGAGCGTTTTGTTGGCCGGTAGCACAAGGGTGTGACTGTAAACACGATGACTGTGGATTAGATTCCCACTTGGGGTAATTAATTATTTAATACATTAATTTCTCTCAACTCAACACGCAATGCCGTGAGAGAATTCGGCGGAAAGTGGGAAACTTGAAGTATCTTAATGGGAACAGAATGTCTGCCTACCCTACAATCTGCGGACAGAGTGAGTCTAAATATATATATATATATATATATATATTTGCTTTTACGCCGCTGTTTATGAACAGAAAAAACTAAGAATGTGTAAGACAATCCCGAAGTAACTTTGACGTCAAGTTACTTTGAAACGATTAATGTCATTCAATATACAAGGCTCAATGTTATTTTTAAAAAAAATGTATTTTTTTAGCCAGATACATATTATGCGACGTTTAGTTACGGAATATCTCCAATATATAATTATTTTCTCATTCCCCGTATCCCCGTGAAAACATACGTGAAACGTCAAACAGTTTCCATATTAATATAATTAAGTCCGAGCTTTTAACAAAGTTTCAAAACGAAATAAGCTTTTACCAACTATCCATTAAAATACACACATGCACAGC
Organism: Heliconius hecalesia formosus; assembly: GCA_018249775.1. Classification (NCBI taxonomy): domain Eukaryota; kingdom Metazoa; phylum Arthropoda; class Insecta; order Lepidoptera; family Nymphalidae; genus Heliconius; species Heliconius hecalesia. Next base: position 39,257 of record DWMY01000030.1, read on the forward strand.
AAAGCAACAAGTAACACCCATTTATACGTGCACTTGTGTTGGTGGCCGCACACATGCATACAACGTCACTTTGCATCTATGTAGCTGACCTCCACTAGCGTGATGCCACCCTGGTACCGGATCCGAAAATTTTCTCATTGTCTCGTCATTTCCTTAGGAGCCAACCAAAAACTCCTTCTACCCCTCTTCTACATAGAAGGGCCTTGCTTTTCGAAAATCATTTCGGTAGCAATTTTGCAAAAACAGAAACTAAAGTACCAGGACTATATAACTAACAAAGAGTTCTCGCGATGCGTTACCGAGGGGGGGTGTAATAAAACGACTGCCCGTCTTATTTCAACAATTAAATATTGTGTATGTTCGAAAGAGACAGAACATGGGGTTGCAACTTCCAATTTCATTTGCGTTGCAACACCCTCGCTCATTGTTTATACAAATGCACGTACGAGTATGTGCATGTGTGTGTGAGACAAGTGCATCGATCAACCCTCTCCTCGCTCCTCATCCCCTAGTACTTCGCGCTACTTTCAACTATTGCACTATATAAATAGTTAGGAGGTAAATTTTAACTTGTGATAGACGCGACTTCGCCTTTATTTTTCTTATGTCATTTACAAAGTAAATGATGTTTTATAATACTTATGGAAGCTCAGTGTTTTTATCAAAATTATAAACTATATATTTGCAAAATTTTATCAAAATTTGTTCGGCAATTGAGAATGATAACTATACAAATACAGGTTATATTTTCTTTTATAATATAATTCTTGAGATCCTAAATGATATACGATAATAATGTATTAAAGTAAAAATGAAATAATTATTAAGGAAAAAATTAGCAAACGATAAAAATGTTTAAAATTAAGAATTAAATAAATAATTGAGTCGTGGCACACGGGCACTAGCGCGTATCTGTAAACGCGTTGTGGGTTCTATTCCCACTCGAAGAAATTTAATATTTATTTTCATTTCTTCGCTCTGGTTCCTTTGCCTGGAGGCTGATCGCAGCGTTAAATTTCACCACTCCCTACGCAATGCCTCCAGATTTCGGCGGAAAGTGAGAAAGATCTGCTTATAAACGCGATGATTGTGGGTTCAATGATGATTCCTGTACGCGGGATACAGCGTGAAGCTAAAAAAAAAATTTTTTTCGTACAAGTAGGCGTGTCACATCAACGAGACGTAGACCGTAGTACGAGACATAAATAAAACTCAAAGGCCTTGGTGAATGATTTAGCAAAATGCGCATCACAAAACCAAACAATATGTCGTGTTTAAATAAAAAATAATAATTAACACCTCGTTTTATAATATAGATGTTTAGTGTAGTTGCTGTATATAGAACGTGATTTATTTGTTATTTACATGTTAATTCTGATACCGAGTGCGGCGTTGAATTCCGCAATTTAAGCCGCAATGACTATGATTTGGGTGGAAAATAGGTATCAGGCAACGAGGTCTTAATACTAGGTTTTCTGTGCATACCATACATAGCAATATACTTTGAGGGAGAGGTGTAAAGCTAAATTCTAGTGGGTCTGCTAAGGTCTAGATTCCATTTATAGGTTAGATTACCTTTTCTAATTTAATCTCGCTAATTATGCCGAGAGTGACAAACGGAGTGACCTAACACAAGTTCTTACAATATCGGGAAATAAAAGCTGTTTTTTTTTATTTAAAAAAAATCCTCTAAAAGGCTTTAAGTCTATTATTTATTATAAATTAGCACTCCATTGTACATCACGATTGTGTCTTACTGTTGTTACTTACTATATGTGTGTGTGTGATTCGTACTTTGTTATTTATTCATATTATTAAAGGTATAATAATTGACAGAGGCCAGTCGTGGCGCAGGGGCGCGAGCGTGCGACTGTTAATGCGACAGCTTGTCGATTCGATTCTCACTTAAAGAAATTAAATATTTAATAATTTCATTTCCTCGCTATGGTAACGAGGCTAAGCGCGGCGTTGGGTTCCGTCGCTCAACACGCACAGTCTCTAGAATTAGACGGAAAGTGGGGAACGGATGTGTCTTAATAAAAACCGAGTATCCTTAATACTAGGATTTTAATAAAATGTAATTTTTCATATATATAGCTGGCTGTTTGATTCATTTGTTTTGTAATATTAAGATTTTATTTAGTTATGTTACTGAAAATTATTGAGTTTCCTGTGATATCTCAAAGACCAAGTGATAAATTACTCTGTTCTTCAGCTTTCTATCATTTAGAAATGTGAAACGTGACCAACGTGAATTTCTATTTCCACGCTGTGTCGAAGACGAAAAACAGCCCTGTGTGAAGTAGGCAGAGAACGAAGTGTCCCAACACTACGTTCCCTGTGCTTACCTTCCTATATGCGGGATCAAGTTTTAAAAATTAAAAAAAAGAAACGATACTAACACTGACAACAAAACCATCTGTTCGTTCAAGTATTTAATGAACAAGACAAAAACAACGCGACGTTAAGTGCCTTTAATTGTCTTGTGATTCTCATTCAAAGCCTATTCTCAAAATAGATACGAAGGAATCGCAACCAATGGTCCCCAATCTGTAACCAGTTCGAACCGGTCGACAATCAGCTCCGTTGACGACCATTGATCACTAAGCAATAGAGCTTTTAACCTTTACAATTTAAAGTTCAAATTGGTTAGAAAACATATACATGTACTAGTTAACATAAGGAAGGGGCTGACGCAATAATAGGGGCATACATTGTGGGGCATTTAACAAAAGGTAGTTCTAACAATATGGGTTATATTGTAAAAAGTCACGTTTTACCAGTTTTGTAAGATTTACCTACTACTATTTAAAGGGTTGTTGCAGTTTTATTAAGTTTACTTTGTATTTTAGTTAAATGTATTAATTTTCTTTGCTGCTGTAAATATTACATACTGTTTTTTTCTATCGAATATGTATCCCGCAAATACCAGGATAGACAAAAGGTTCCCGGGAACCGGGTGAACCGGAAAAGTTTTCCGGAGTCATTAAGGCTCGTATATATAAACCGCTCTCAACTCTGAGATCTATCTTGAGAGCGATCTTAGCCAGTCATAGAGCCGTTTTCTTTTAAAATTTATAATTTTGAGTTTGCTCTCACTGGAGAGCTATTTATAAATAAATACATACCTACAGCACTTCCGTTCCTCATTTTTCGCAGAATTCTGAAATCATTACGTGTTGAGTCGCGAAACTTAACGCCGCGCTTTGTCTAATTGCCAAAGCGAGGAAATGAAATAGATGATGCGTAAGAATTAATACTTGTGAAAATGCTAATTTGTATGTAAAATAGTTAAATACTAAACGTTCAATTCTACCGTTTGCAATATATTTTGTAAATTCTAAAATTACATACTATATTGTATTTTTAAATGTAAATATGGGACAGAGCTACTAAAAGTTTTCAATTTCAAATCAACAAATTTTCCGGCAGCTTTTACAGCTACATTTTTACAGTTATTGGTTATAGGTTTTCTCCCAAACCACGCGCATATGGTCAAAAAAAATAAGTCACAGTTTCTTCTTTCTTCATTCTAAGTGCTTCATCATAATAATTAACATGGTGTAATAATATAACCTATATCTTCCATGAATGGACTTTCCAAAACAAAAAGAATGTTTGAATTTGAATCAGTAATTCAGATTAGCTTTCCACTCAACAAACTGTTTTGCTTTCTAATATTAGTATAAGTATAGATTAAAATTGACACAAGGAAATCGAACCCTGACCATTATGAATCCTGATCGGTTTAATTAATATGAACGACGCAATTTATTCAAATTTATAAATAGTACAAATCAATTGAATTTCGAAACCTTTCTTTTAAAAATGAAGCGACGACGCTGTTAAATTAGAATAAGATCGTTATAAATATTACCCTATATTATTATTCTGTATATATACTACATTTTTTAAATATTTTTTTTTTCGACTATTTCTAGTTTAATAAATATACATTAGAATACATATTAGTTATTAAGAAAACACAGCAGTTCATAATAAATGTCAGTGTACTAGACGTAAATTTTTACTAATAATTCTTCTAATATTACAAAATGAATATTAAAACTCTCATAACGCTATTTTTTAAACATTTCAAGATATATTTTGATGATTACATTTTCTCTTTTAACATATTTCATAAATGATATGCAAAATTTGCTTTAAAATTAAGATGAACGCCAATATTCCTCTTGCTATTGAAGCGTATACAATTTGAACGTAAAATGAAGGAGATTCGCGACTCGTGTGCTGGAGTACGATTATTTTTAGCTTACAAAAATAACATTAGTATCACGTGGTCGTCGTGGTCGGGACCGACCGACCGAGCCCCTGAGAGGCGGCCAGCGTTGCGAGCTACGACGTCACTAGTACGTCTATTTAACACTACGTATTGTTTTTGGTGCAAAGTTTATATTGTTATTTTTTCTCGGCTCCACGCTCTATAGAGCAGGCAGAGGAGAAGAAAGAAGAAAGATCTTAACACTAAGACAAACCACTTTGCGTCGTACTTTCGCGTCACGTGTTGAGTGGCGGAACTCGACGCCGCGACTTTTTACCTTCATACCATGAAGCGAGCGAAGAAATGAACATATATATTAATGAATTATAATTCATTCTCCTGAGTATTAATCGAACCCACGACTATGGCGTTGACAGTCACTCGCTAGTGACGGCCTTCATATTAAATTAGTTTATAATAATAGGTAAATTGTAGATGAGGCAACCAATGACGATGCTTATTGAATGGAATTGTTTGTTAGCATCAATTTGGCCTACACTAAAATTTGCAGCGCGAAACATTATACAATACATGGCGTAATATGCAATGCGAATCGCTTATATTAGCAAATGCGAAGAGTACCTATTAATATTTTTGTCTGTTATTTGATTTGAGTTTTACGCTGTATCCCGCATAGCGGGGTAGACAAAGTGAACCTAGCAGCATTTTGATTGGCGGAACTCAACCACGCGCTTCATCTTATTACAAGAGTGAGGAGGAAGTAATTAACTACTCTGAGTGGGAACCGAACCCACAACTGTCACATTTCAATCATTTTCTTTGCTGCTGCGCCACGATGCTTCTTTGTTATCATTAATTGTTTGCCAATTGCTAACAATAGTTTCCTTCTTTTCCAGAAACCCCAATTGCGGCCGATGATAGCCGAATATGATCCCAAGAAAAAAGGAGTTAAAAATGACCTTTCAGATGTCGTTATGGTCAAGTAAGTGATAATGTTTCTTTCTTTTGGAGCGGACGCATCCTCCACTGACCATCGACCAGCTTTGACCGCCATCTTGTGTTGTTAATAAACAGTTTGGTCTGATACATCCGAACATTTGTTGTTTTCTGCTTTAAATTAAAAAAATATATCAACTTAGCATGCTTCACAGCTTCACATCATATTTTCTGGCAAATTTAGATTTATTATCTATTAATGGATGAATTCGGAACAAATCTATTGGTGTAATAATGACATTTTTGTTCAACAGGACATTGAAAAGACTAGTATATTTACTGTCGAGTATAAAGTACCGTATTCGCACGGTACCGCTTGCACTACTCGAGCGGGCCGCGGGCCTCGCCCCGGCCTGTCTATTTATCGAACAATGTTTTGTCGTATAATGGTATTTTATATTGTATGTTGACTGTTAAGTACTCGCTCCTTATAACCGAGCTAATAATAACGCTCGCCGCCGTTCGGAGACGATCCGGGAAGACGTGTGCTGCTTCCACGAGATTAAAGTCGCTCGACGACTGACCATCTCGCAATGGACTCATACACCGGTACATCATTCCATTTTATGGTTTCAATTTTGTTTATTTATAATATTTTGGTACTGGTAATTATTAAAAACAAATGTGGTTACCCGAGAGTGACGGAGGACGACGGCCGCCGCGCTCTCGTGCGCCATCTCTGTTCAGGCTCGGGATTGGCTCTCAATCTATCTTTGTTTTGTACAAATTTGATCTAGCTTTATGTCCATTACTGACTAATAAATCATTGGCTGTACCTGTTCGTACCTTTGCACGCATCCATCACTCTACAATGCGAGTTTCTCTCTTGATTCGAACTTGAGATCAGTAAAAATGCTATTCAAAATTTACAAACAATGCTAATAGACATAAAGACGTTAACGTAAAGCTGTATTAAATTTTGCGGTTGGGCCACTTTTTTGTAAATGCCGAGGCTTAATAGAGTGAAACGCACATTAAAAAAAAAGTATTTACATTTTCGAGACCATAATGAATGTATCACACTTCACCCAAAACACTTACACAGAATACATGTTACATACTAACAATTGATAGTGAATTCGCGAACCATTAACAGTTGGACCGTCAGCGTAGCATACCGCGAGTAAAGCCCGAACATGCAACTAGTCCGCGACCGCGTCACACTCGTCATGACCGCGTCACATTCGATAGATAGAATCACCTTTGAGCTTCTGACGTGACGCTTTCTGTGTTCTCACATACATACCTGTGCTTAAATCAGTATAGTGAATAAAACTACACTCTTATACCCACTCACTGTTAACCTATCAACATCAATATTTATTCACTCGCTAGTAAATGATGACATTGGCTATAACATTCTTTGGGGAACGCTCCGCAGATACAAAGTCGATCCAAATGAGATCCCAGTGGAACAGCAGGCGGGATCCACGCTGCCCCTCATGGAGATGCCGGGGCGCGATATTGAGGCGGATGAGACTTACAACCCGTTTGAACATAGGAAGCTGGCGCATCCTACATCGTAAGTTTTTTTTTATTATTAAAAACTTAGAGATACTCCGTCCTCCGCTTGTCATCCAATTTTTAAGATTTTGCGCGTTGAGTAGCAGAACCTAACGCAGCGCTTTGCTGAAAGGTGAAAAGTTCAGAACACAACCTCTTATTACTACCAAAAATCAATCTATTATGATAAGCACAGGAGATGCGTAGAGCTTTGCTTTGATATATTTGAATGAGTTCTTAATTATTTGTTGCGAACTTATTTACTAAAACAATTATTCTGACACTTCTCTTTTCTATTTCTAGGGACATGGATACCCTCATCCACTTGCTGAAAGGATCATTGGGTAGTGGAATATTGGCTATGCCGATGGCCTTCATGAACGCTGGTTTGTACTTTGGTCTGGTGGCGACGTTCCTTATCGGCGGTATCTGCACCTACTGCGTCCACGTCCTCGTGAAGACTGCTCACGAGCTCTGCAGAAGGATCCAGAAGCCGTCGTTAGGTTTTGCAGAGACAGCTGAAGCTGCTTTCCTAGCTGGACCACCTGCGGTGCACAAATTTTCTAGACTTGCCAAGTAAGATTTTTGTTAACTTATTTGTAAAAAAATAGTTGTTGCATTTAAGACATTTTTAATAATAATTCTTTATTTTTAAAATAGTGTTATTTTTTATATGTTTTTTATATTTTTCATATGTTTTCTAAATAGAATTATGTGTTTATAAGTATTTATCCATCCAATTTTCTAATCATTGAAGATTGAAGCGCCATCTTTATTTTAATGAGGATATTTGCATTGCATATTCACCTGATATTTTTTTTTTTTGTTTATTTTAGAATAATGAATTTATATTTAACATATTATCGTAATGAATGCAATAATTTATAGAAAGTTTAATTTATTAAAAAAAAAATTATCTATATACGTTATGACGTTCCTTGAGTTAGCTAATTTACCTATATAATTATATTAGACTGAGATCACAGGGCCCCAGACCTACGTCATTTTAGCAAATCGGATTGGTCTAGATGCTAATATACTGTCTTAATTATATTTCAGAGTAACAGTTTCCAAATCTTTAGTCTTTGCGTCCTGGGATCTTGGGCTATACACCTATATACCATAATGTAGACAGAATTTGTAATATTTTTGTTTTATAACCTATGGTCACCTGCCATTACATATGATTGAATTTGACATATGAGTACAAAATGACATTAGTATCTCTCTTCTCGGTCAAAGTTTGTTTGTAAAAAAAAAATATCCTAAAAACAAGTATTATTAAATTGTCTTAAGTCTAAGAAAATAACATGGTCACAATTATTATGCCTTCTTACAACATATGTGAAGTTAAAGTAAGTTTATTTAAAATTTATGTTACACAAATAAAAATATCACAAAACAATATAATTTTGATATATTTAAAAGTAATATAGAAAATATTACTTTTAAATAATTTTACGAGTCCATTTTTTTTTATAACTAATCTACTAGTTTCACATTTATGTAACTATTAATAGATATATAAATGTGAAAATTTGTCCTCACAAAGTTGGATGGATGGATGCTTATTCCACTTCCATGCACAAGCTACACAAGGCATATAGATGCAAGTATTCAATAATATCGTTTATACATCAGAATAACACAATCTACAATTTATATAAACATTTTTATGTTAGTGAAGCCATGTGTGGGTTCAAAGATAATTAATATAATATAGTTCAATATCACTTCTTCTTTTTTTCCAGAGCTATGGTAAATTGGTTCCTCGTGATAGATCTGCTCGGCTGTTGCTGTGTTTACATTGTATTTGTCTCCAAGAATGTCAAGCAAGTTGTTGACTTTTATTCAAAAGATAGCGACTGGCTCCCTCATGATGTGGACATCAGGATCTACATGGTGATGCTTCTACCCCTACTGATTTTAATGAATCTGATCAGAAATCTGAAATATCTAGCGCCATTCTCCATGATTGCCAATTTATTAGTCGGAACAGGAATGGGAATAACTTTTTACTATTTATTCCAAGATATTCCAAGCTTAAGTGAACGTAAGCCTTTTGCTGGATGGGACCGTTTGCCGACTTTCTTTGGAACAGCCATCTTTGCACTGGAAGGTATTGGTGTTGTTATGCCCTTGGAGAACAACATGAAGACTCCAACACACTTCATTGGTTGTCCCGGAGTGTTAAACACCGGCATGTTCTTTGTGGTGTCTCTCTATGCACTTGTTGGATTCTTTGGTTACTTGAAATATGGTGATGCTACTTTGGGCAGTATTACTCTGAACTTGCCTGAAAATGAAGTGTAAGTATAATTATAATTGTTGTATCTTATCTGATAATATTCTTAACAAATCTAAAATGTTTTTTATATTATAATAAATAAACATTTTACTTTTATTATAATAATTAAATAAATCAGTAGACAGTTTGAGGCCAGTTGTGGGGTAGGGGCATAAGTATGCTACAGTTAATTGTATATTTAATATAATTTGATTTCTTCACTTTGATAATGAGACAAAACGTCTCTTCATAATTCAGCAAAAAGTGGAGAACTGAAGTTTCTTATTGTGAATGGAGTGTCTAAACACTAGGTTCTCTCTTCCTACCTACTGTACCTATCTACAGAAAAAAACTACTGGTACTATGAGTATTTGTATAATACCTTAAATTCCTGATTTATTATTATTAAAAATAATAAATGGTTCCTTCCAATTGAGATCAAGTCTACAGTCATCATTACAGTTATATACTTAATCACTGTGACACAATGATCTATTCAAATTGAACCACTATATTTTATGAATACTTGTGCAAGATTTGTATTTTGAACCTACAACCACAACCATTTTACAACAACAAAACCTTGTAGCATTATCAAGTTTTATTGAATTTTTACAATTTTTTATTTATATTTTAACAAAATATTTTTTTTTAACTTCTAGCTTTAGTTTTTAACTTAGTCTTATGACACTTCCCTATGCATCACCCAATTATAGAAATATTTGGTTAAACTAAACACTGCTCTATGTCTTGTTACCAGAGCAAGGAAATGAAAATAATTCATTTCACTGAATAAGAATTGAACCTATAACCGTCGCGCTTCCAGACACACGCTATGTAACTGCCGTACAATGGCATCACCTATTTTACTTAAAAACGACTTTATCATTTTCCAGATTGGGCCAAAGCGTGAAACTTATGATAGCCGTCGCCATTTTCTTCACATACAGCCTCCAGTTCTACGTACCTATGGAGATTATTTGGAAGAACGTACGTCATTTCTTTGGTGCTAAGAAAAATATTGCCGAATACACCATAAGAATTTCAATTATTATCCTAACTCTTGGAGCAGCCATTGCTATTCCTAATTTAGGAGGTTTTATTTCACTTGTCGGTGCCGTCTGTCTGTCGTTCCTTGGTCTTATTTTCCCTGCTGTTATTGAAACTGTTACTTTTTGGGACAGACCTAACGGCTTAGGGCGGTATAACTGGGTTTTATGGAAGAATATGTTCCTAGTTTTCTTCGGTATCCTAGGTTTCCTAACAGGATCCTATGTATCCATACTGGATATCATCAAGGGAGAATAGACTATGAAAGACTATTTAGACTAAGGCTCAAATGATCGGTAAGGGCTATTACGGTATTTGCTATGTCTAATTTAACTTCTTTTTGTATTATTTTTTTTTCCTTTTTTAGTAATTTTTGTTTTGGAGATTAGTGTAACAGTACGTACATACATAAGTATGTAGAGAGTTGTGGGTTGTGTATTTTTTTTCTTTTTATTAATTAATTAATTATTATTAGTATTTGTTTATTATTAATTATTGTATTTAGCCCCGAATCTCTGTAGCCATTTACATAGACATAAGTAATGTAGGTATTCTAACTTTATAGATTGTGTGAGATACATTTCTAGTGCATTATCGAATTGTGATAAAATATTAGGTTATGAGGCATACTTTGCTATTTGTAGAGAAAAATTTGTTTTTTTAAATATATATATATATATATATATATATATTATTATTACTGTATGTATTTCAATGTTTTTTTTTTATTTCCTCTAAGCTGGCCGGAGAGCGTTCACTTTGTTTCTGTTGTTTGTAAAAAAAATTTGTGAAATGACTGATTATTACTCTGGCCCTATTGTGGAAAGAAATATGAGTCGAAATAAAAAAAAATCCAGTTTTACAATACAAAAATCTACTTAAACAAACTATTGAATCTATATTGGAAATTGATGTCATACTTTTTTTATATAATTTTTTATTAGAATAATACTTGACTTATTTATATTCTTTCGACTTTGAGTACAGAAGTAATATCAGTGATAAACATTCATAGCTGTATGTAAAATTGTACTAAAAATAAATTTAACCGCACTTAGAAAGCATTTTGCATATTCAGTTTGCATTTATAGTTGCTATATTCAAAAATGAAATCTAATTTGTCCAATTTTACATATAATTTTAAAGTAAAATCCATAAATGTAATAACATTTTTTTTATATATCAATTATAGCAACATATAACTATAAACCATATAAGTTGCTTTCGAGTAACTCTGAAAAAGGGATGTTTCTAATAACTACCATTACGCACTAATATACAACTATGAATCTAATTTTACAATATCTAGCAGAGTTGGGGAATTTTTTTATTGCCATTGATTTCTTTATTAATTAATTATTAATTGTAGTGTAACAATCAATTTAGTACTATATAATTAAAATATACTTTTGCGTTTAATTATTAGAAAAAGCCGATTTCCAGAGTTAAGTGTTGCATCTTTATAAAAACTATAGTCGCCCTCGCGGCCCACCATCATGTAATGAGGACGTAATTTATACATATTTATATAAAAAAAAATAGGAAATACGAAAAATAAATACATTTTAAATGTGTATTTTTATATTAAAAGCTTCAGTAAGTAAATGAAATTGTCGACATTCAATAAATAACATGACGATATGATCGTGATGTGATTGTTGAATTAAAATGAGTTTTTTTGCGTTCTTCATTATATTTTAATAATATTAGAAAAAAAATAACAATAATTATCTACTGTCCGTATGAAATGTGATACTTTTGAAATATTTTTTTTGTATATATACTGTGTATGGTTTGTTACTGTGTATTTTTGGCGTCAAAAAAAGGTTTAAACATCCGACTTTTTTTTTTGTTTGAATAAATAAAAGCTAAATTGTCGTTTATTTTACCTTTAAATTATAATACAAATGAATAAATCATTTATTTTATAATTTAAAGCTAAAATTCAAGAAAAAATCGATTTATATAAAAAGTCGCAAGGTACTTTATAAATTTATAGCCTATATCGTAGAACATGGATGGAACTGACATTTGGCAAAGTAAAGATAAGATAACTTTTTCTTTTTAGTACAAAAGTTTTGTGATGTTCAAAATATCTTATTTTGTGATTATATATATATATATATATATATATATATATATATATATATATATATATATATATATATATATATATATATATATATATATATATATATATATATATATATATATATATATATATATATATATATAAATATATATATATATATATATATATATATATATATATATATATAAATTTTACAAATTTTTTCACACTACCGTCCCTTGTTCTATGTTTTGTACGTAATACACTAATTACAACGAATAAAATATTTTCATACTTATTATATTATATACGGCTATGTTTATTTTAAAAAATATTTCAAATGTTCAAGATAATCCGCCCGTTTGTAATTTTATTATTTGTTCTAACTTAATATTATGAGCTTGTTGATTGAGCTCTTTTTTGTGTGTGAATATCTGTCTTTTTTTTGGTCTTGGGGTAAAAATGGCAATTTTCTTATTTTTATGAAAGAAAAGCAAAATCTTTTGAAGAGAATATGTTTGTTTTAGCTTAATTCATAAACCAGAATCCATCGTTCAGCAAACACGGTTACAAGATATGATCAGTGGCTAGCAATTTAAAAGTACAAAAGATAAGTTGCGGTCAAAATCTCTAAAATCAGTTAATAAATTGTATATTTACCCCAAAACTAGAGAAAAACGAACACACAAATAACGTTCATATATCTAAAACTACTTACTGCCTTCAACAGTTTCAAGTCAATTTACTAAGGGCTTTTTGAAATATTTACTAAACTATATAATATTTAAAGTAAAAGATTAAGTTTTCTTATTTTAAGAAAACATTCCTATTAAGTATTTTTGGCAAGCGCCGCCTGCCGACTAGTGATTATTTTGTTACAGTATTAAAATAAACGAGTTTTAAGGGATATCTGTGTTTTATTTCAAGTCTTATTTGGTTTGAAATGTGTTTAAAATAGTATTTGAAATATTTTTTAGGCTTCGTGCTGTAACCCTCACATAGCAGGGTAGGGAGAGGAGAAATTAAAATAATTCATTCCTCCGAAAAGGAATAGAACCTGCAACCGTCGCGTGAAGACGGTGCCGTTGCGCCATAACGGCTAAGTTAGTTATTTTAAGTATTGTGATACTTTTTTACAATTTTAATTATATCATGTACGCAATGAAATGTATAAAAACTGAACATTTATTTTTAAAAAGGAATTGTTTATATTGGGAATTTAATTCATATATTATGAATAAAAATTAAGTAAGTGAGGAAATCAGTAACACTGAACTAAGTTAGCATAGTTATAAAGATTGGCCATCTACTGCTGAGAAGTTGTACTGAAACATGTTACACAACAGATGGCGTCTTCTAAACGCTGAACTAGTTTATAGATTTTTCAGTTTAGGCTCTATTTGTATTGTCACTAAAATTATGCAAAATATGTCTTTTAAATAATTTACTACACAAGAATAGTTGCTTATATTTTTTTCTCCAAAAATTATACAATATTTAGTTACAATATTGTTATAAGCCAAACTGGGCGTGGAATATTCTAGAAGCTTAATTGTGTTTTGAGCCTTATTGGAACTGCGGCGGCGCGAAGACCTAATTTCCATCAATAACACTGGACCAATCAGCTCCGGCCGCGTCCTCGCCCGGGGACCGCTCGATACAGGCAACAAGCGCCCATCCCCACAGTCCAGCCTTGCTACCTCAAGGCTAGTGGCCGTGTTTCTCTGCAAACGGATTTCTGTAACAAAGGATAATACCTGGTGCGTCCAAACATGAAGTACACCAAAAGTGATATGAACCATCGGTTCAATAAAAGACTCCATGAGTTGATCGCCTCAAAAAGCCAAAATACTAAGATATTTTCCAAACTACAATATTCGGAAATGATACAAAAAGTCAAAATTTCGAAGGCAAACAAAAACAAGAAGCCGGAAGATTACCATCGTCTGCGTAGATATGATGTTTACTGCGATGTAATGGAAAGGGAGAAGCTGATCGCGCCCCCGAAGCAGGGCAGTGTGGCAAAGTTCTATGTGAACACTGAGGAAATCTTTGAGATTCTACATGAAACTCATGTATCCATAGGTCATGGAGGGAGAAACAAAATGGAAAAGACGATACATTCAAAATACAAGAATATTACTCGCGAGATGATCGGGATCTACCTGAGCCTCTGCAAGACATGCGGCAAAAGGCACAATGCTTCCCGAAAAAGCGCTGCTGAAAATTCAATATTGAACACTGAGATGAACTCCAGGGGACAGGTTGACATAATCAACATGGTCTCACAGCAGGATGGCGAATACAAATTCATCATGGTCTACCGCGACCATGTCACGAAATTTGTTCAGATGCGTCCTCTCAAGACCGACAGGATAAAAGAGATAACACAAGTTCTCTTGGACGTGTTCACGATGTTCGGCGCCCCAAACATACTTCAGAGTAGCCGTGGCAGAGAGTTCGCGAACAGCATAATAAGGGAGATGGCGAGCCTGTGGCCGGATCTCAAGATGGTGCACGGCACGCCGCGCCACTCACATATCCACGGTGCGCGAGCCACACTCGATATACAGAATATGCTGCGCTCCTGGCTGGCGGAGAACCGCACTCGCAACTGGACGGAAGGCATACGCTTTGTCCAGCTAATGATGAACGGAGCGCACAACTCACGCATCAACTGCAGCCCATACGAGGCCATGTTCGGCACCACCATCAAGCTGGGGCTACCGAGCGAGCTGGCAGAAGAACTCCCCGATGAGCTCATCTCCGAAGAGGAGCTGAGGGCATTCTTGAATAATTAAGCATATGATGCGATTTTAATCATTATCAAATATTGATGTAAAAGTAGCCACACCCACTCCTAAAGATCTACCTTTTGTCACTGTAGACGTAGGAGATCAGTATTATATTTTAAATGTAACTTAATTCTTAACGTTTTATCAGATTAAATAAATTTCGGGAAGACAGATCAAAATTAACAAGTAGAATACAAAAATTATATGTGTTAGGTAATATTCTCGGCCCCAATCCAAATTACGATGTGTCATAGTTTTAAGATTTCATTGTATTCTCAGTGTCTATCTAATCAATAAAGTATTTGATCTGAAAATTTTGCTATTTGCAATATTATGAAACCCTGAAATTGAGATAGGAGGTAGGCGTGTCGCGAACGAACAAAGGTACAGAAGACCCCCCGCACGGCCCCGCCTTAGAGAAATTGACATCGGACCGGATGTGGAGCACCCTGTAGAGATGGTATATAGTGATGGATTGGGGCAGATTGGCGATTCATTGAAGAAAAACATCTCAGCGCAACAGGTTATTGAGAAACAGCCAGATCTGACGACGGAGGACATTGCATGAAGACTACTTTGTTCATTTTATCGATTAATTATTTGCATCGTTCGGAAACATTGCACATAGTTTTGTGGCCATTTACAAGATGTTTTTATTACCTTTAAAGGACGATTATGAATATTTCTTTTATTTTTATAACTTATTTTTATGCTAGATTTTGTTATTATATTATGCGGATAAAATATTGTGATGTTATTTATATTTTGCTTGGCAAATAATAAGTTTAATTAAGTGAAACTGTAAATAGTTGTAGGTAAGAGAAGGTGCCAATTTCAGGAGTATTTTATTAATAAAATAAATATATCTGATTACAAATGCCTTTTTATTTATTTCATTCATATTTAAGAAAACAACGAAAAATATATTTAAAAAAAAAGGAAATTAAGATTTATTTGCCAAAAAAGCTGAAATATTTGTATAAAAAAAATCTAGTTAAAATAAAACCTTTTTAGTATAGTATGTATAGTAGTGGATCCCTATAATCAAAAACAAATATGTATTCATTTTCATTTTAATATATTATATTTTTACTTTATATATAGTAATATCACGTACAGTAACATAACATATACATTACTTCTTTTAAATTACTTAATATTAAAATAACTGAATCATATATTTTAACATTTTTTTTTATTTAATGGCCTGATTATTTTAACATTGTGGCTATTTTAGAATCTTAACTAATCTTAGTGACGTACTATAGCATTTCTTTGTTTACAAATAACAAAACGTCACGTTTTATTTGGGCTTTAGCTCTAATCACAGAACACATATATCCAAAAGGGCTGGCTCTAATGATTAGGGACTAGGAAGTACTTCTACTTGACAACTTTCGGTACATTGTCACGTATTACCATTATTATAATATATCGATTATTTACTTGAAAAACATGTAATTTTTATATACTTGCAAAACATAAAACTGATTTTATTGTTTTTAATCTCTTAATTAAAAATTAAGAGTACATAAGAAAGCTGTGGGAATCAATTGTTAAATTATATTTAATAATTTATATGTTTTTGAACACGTTATTGAAAATAAAAGATATAAAATCTGTGTAAACACTAAACACTTAATTATTTATCTGTTAACGATAACTATCTAGTATCTAGAAAAAACAAATTGCGATGTTTGATTGATTTTCTGACAAAGCGCTTACTACAAAATGAACCAGATAACTTTATGAATATAATTCTATGTACCGGCATATAACTTAAATAATTAATCGTAGGTGGATTAAATCCATACTTAGAAAAAAAGCCTTGTACTGGAATACCGTATCACTTTAATAGAGTTATTTAGGTTTAGTCAGACATAATGAGTGGAATGTAGTAGGTGGACATTTTATAATTTAATTCATATTTAAATTTGAGTTTTGAGAGTTTTTAAAATGTTCGTCACAATTTATATTCGTTTCAATTTTTTTATGTATTAATTACAGCGTTGTCTGTTACAGATTTTTTATCTGACGGTTACAGCTTGTCTGAGTTAAAGAAAAACAAGAGGAGCTGTCATTTAAGTATTAAAATTATGTGTTTACAAATAATTAACGATTTACAAATAATTAAAGATTACGATTTTTATGAATGTTTTACTAATTGAACCGTTAGTGAAGATTTTAAATCTTACCTTTTCCATTAATATTTAATATAAATATTTTTTTTGAGTATTGGAGAAAAGTATCGTTGATAAAGACTTTCAATAACATATTACGATAGAAAGTTGTTATTTCTGAGATATTTGAGCATATAAAGTATATGCTTTTGTTGCAGTTTCGTTTAATATTGTGTGCTAAATGGCATTGACCAGCCTTCACTTGACGAAGCAAAATGTGAAATAAATCAACAAATATATTGTATAAGAATATATTAAAGGATATTTATGAATCATGAACTGAGTTTCATTTCAATTAATATATTTGACAAATCAAATCATCATCATCAACATGTGCATTTCCAAATTTTCATACCCCATAAATTTGAGTTACACTAAGTATTGATATGTACTTTAAAATGTTAACATGTTTTTATTCACTTCACAATGTCTCCCGCACACAGTAGTGTAGGCAGAGAGAAGCATTCAATTTAGTGTTTTCCCACTTTCCTAGAGATTCCAGAAGCATGACATGTTAAACTGACGTGGTGAAATTTAAAGCCGTCTTTTGAGTATATAAAATTGTAGGTTTACTACTTTTTGTACTAATTTTTGTATTTATTTGATATCAAGAACAAATATAATCTGTAAAAAAATAGGCTTTTACTTTTATAATATCCTAATGTCTCTTTGTAAGTAAAGCTACAGAATCGGAGAGCTAATCTGACTTCCAAACCAGATGTTAGCCTGTAAGGAACTCATGTTACTTTTTTATAAGTTATTAGCAATCACTTAGTCACAACAAAATTTAAGTCACTTTTTTAAAACATGTGTAGTAATCTCAACTATTATTATAATTACTCTTTTTGTCAGGTTCATCCAGCACCCCACAGATAGCAGGAACTGCAGAGGGAATCTAGATGAAGACAATCTATTCCCAACAGTTCTGAATTGTAGAAGCATTGTGGGTTGGATGCTTATCATATACCAGTTGAAAATTCAATTTAAAGTATTTAAAGTTACACTTTGTTTAGTACTTAATAATAATATTGAAAGAGCAGTAGAGTATTTAAACAATCCGTAATAGTAATCAATTAACTAAAGTTAAATCGTTAATGAAGCTTAAACATACAAAAAGAAGTGTTTTGTAATAATGAACTATTTTAGATAACTTAAGACAACTGTAAAATTAATTGAAAGAAGCTAGTTAAGAACAGATCTTTTAATTAAAGAAAAGACATTTATTACATTTACATATTTTTTATATTTATTTCATACACTAGACTCAACATCTGTGCCTTTTGTTATATGTAAATCTCTTTTTATTATTAAGATAGGTACCTACATATTATAAAAAAACACATTTTTCACAGAGAAAAATATTTTTTTTATATAATTTCGTAATATATTTTTAAAAATATATTTATATATTCTGGTGTTGACATTAATTTTCACTTATTTGATCAATTCTGCTCCAAAAAAGATTTCTTTTTCAAAAATATATTGGTGTGTAATTATGTACTCACGCACATAGCAGGATAGGCAGGGGGAACCTGAGTCTTAGTCTACACACTCCATTTCCACTTTTCTCGAATTCTCGAGGTATTGCTTGTTGAGTGGCCGAACTCAACACCGCGCTTTGCCTCGTTATCAGAGCAAGGACATGAAAATATTTAATTTCTTCGAGTGCCACGATTGGCCTCAAGTTGTGTGCTCATTTTACACAAATATGTTTTCTTTTAGTTCATACCAAATAATGTAATAGTTAACAAATAATGTTAAGTCATCATCATATTTGTAGTTTCCTTACTGAGGCTAATAATTATTCCAATTTAAAAATATTATAATAATATATAACTTTTAATTTCACGCTGTATCCCGTATAGCACGGTAGGCAGAGGCAATCTAGTGTCGAGACATTCCTTTCCTCACTCTCCGCCCAATTTTCGTTTCGATTACTGATTTTGTGGCGGAACTAAACGTTAAGCTTTAACTTAACCAAAGCGAGGAAAAGAAAATAAATGAATCCGGGAGTGAGAATCGAATCCACGACCGTTGCGTTTACAGTCAGACGCTGTGTCATATTTAAAATATTTATTTTTATTTAAAAGAAATACATTTACATTTAATATAATTAATTTTAATATTTTCACATGAAACCTATTCAATTTAGGCTAAAAAGTAACCTTATAAGTCCAAGAAATACCTAAAATTCTACAATGTCCATGTGATTTGGAAGCGCTTTAGTTAGTGCTTTAAAGCGCATTTCAACCCCCTTCCGATAGGGATTATATAGCTATATTGATTGATTTTGTAACCGAGCTTCTATATATATATATATACGGTACATATATATTCTAGAAATTTCCACTTTGTGTCATAATTTCATGTACCTATATATATCTACATGATATATATTTATGCGATTTAGCTATAATGAACATGTTTATGTTTGTAAAAATATCTAATTGGTTCATTATATAAAACTAACTATACATACAGATTTTTTAACGATATTTGTTATTATTAGTAAACTCTGTATCTTGTCATATGTTACAATCTTTAGATTTCCAATGATTTTCAGTTATATGTAGGTAGATTTTTTAAATAATTTATTAAATATGTTTGCGTTCTATATCTATATATAATTGAGAAGGGGTTGAATAGAAATAATGTTTGTGCATTTTTTATAATTTTTAATTTTTTTTGGGGTCCTTTATTAATGCTAAATAGACATACAATAAATAGTAAATGTTAAACATTTGCCTATGAAGCTGTGCTTCACTACAAGCTCATCTACATCAACGATCCCCTACTCTACGATATGACTTATGGAATCCTACTTGTACATAATATTTGATTAAATAAAAGAGAAATGCTGACATTAACTATACCACGTCAACAGTGACGCGATAAATATTTAAATAATATAATGAGAATATCTTTTTAAAATTATGATCTTGACGCAATCCGAAATCTTAGTAGTCAGAGCATGGAGGCCAGGTCTCAATGAATGCATCCATTGTCTCTTGGGTGTGAATCGACAGTGGCAGGTACTGCCCCAGCTCGGCGCTGATCCCGAACTGCATCTTCTTCTTGAACATCAGTTCGTAAGAGGTGATGGGTCCGGAGTCTGCGGGCGCCATGTTGACCACCATCTGCGCGTAGCGGACCGCCTGGTACAGGGTCGTGCCCTCGTTAGTGTCGAGCCAGGTCTTGACGAAATCTTGGATCAATTCGGCCCTTATTTCATTGGCCCGAGTGCCGGCCTCGGTTCTAATCATCTCGCTATGGGCAATCCTCAGGGGCGGCCACACCCTTACCATTTCTAATACGACCTCGTGTATAAAGCTCCGTCCGTGAGGGCTCTGTAGGACGCAAGGCGCGCCGAAGATCGCAAAAAAATCGAGGAGGACGTGCGCAACCTCCTTGATGCAGGTGGTCCTGACCGCCCGCAAGAGAGTGAAGTTAGTCATGTTGTCCCGATAGCAAAGAATAAACTTAAATTGTTTGTCCTTATACTCGCGCACGTCCATCAAGTTAACCTCGCCCCTGCGCAGCATCTGAATCCTGAACATTATCCTCAAATTTTGCCTTATTTTCAAGTTTTGCTTCTTGCGTTGGCACTTCCTGCAAATCGACACGTACTTGTTGATCATCTCGTGCGTAATGTTCACGTACTTCGTATCTATTATACGCTCCATCAGCTTATTGGAGCTGTGCTTTGTGCTTTCGTGTATATCTTGCAAGATGCCGAACACCTCCTCGGTGTGGACGAAGTATCGATCATATTTAGGAAATCCTCTCGGAGCTCTCGGCATGTAGAGCCTCTCTCTGAGCCCCACAATTTTCATATTATAACATTCAAGATATCTGGTTTGCTCACCAGTATGTTCTTTCTTTTTCTTGAGTTTCTTTACCTCTTGCATCACAGCGTCGTACTCATCCGGTTCCATGATCATCAAATAGTTTCTGTTGCCCTGCGGTATTTCTTCGAGTACATGGTCGAACTCGAGTCTCATATAATGCTTTTCAGGGTCGTTGGGCAAGCGGTCGCTGGCCGCCATCTTGTTGTTTGGGAGTATTCCTTAGCCTCTAGAGTTGGTGAGTGTACGTTCAGAGCAGAGTACGGCGCGGCCGCCAGGGATGATATGCCGGGGCGAGCTACAGATGTCGGCTCACCGTGGGAGGTCGCGGTGTGGGCCGCGGGGGCGCGTGGGAGCCACCTGCGCGGCACACCTCGTTTCATACTACTGCGCATCTTATACAGGCTCGCTCCCGGTGCATTGGCTGCTTGTACATTGCAGTCCATATCCGATGCATCGCGAACTTGATCGTTATTGATAAGTGCATACGGTCATAGGTTGGGAATTAATGACAAATAGACGAAGACTGATTGCACGAGCCCGGCCAGTATTGACGTGCCACCCCGACGTCCTATAAGCATGTTACTGTATACGCCTCGAGTGACATTATAGGTCCTAGTAAGGTCATTTTGAATATTTTATTTAATAAATACAATACACTTTTTTAATAAACACAACACAACTGATGCCAATCGTGGTGAGGGTGCTCAAGCCGACGGGTTGTAGGTTCCATCCTCACTCGAGGAAATGAAATATTTATTTAAATATATATTTTTGCTCTAGTCTCCAGGATAAGAGAGGCGTTGACTTCCGCTAATCTCAAGAAGTACCTTCGCTTCTAATTTGAATTGAACATTATTTTTTTTGTTTTGGATAGCCCATTTATATATTTTTTTGTTTTGGAGGCTGTAGGCTATTTATATTAACATCTCATCGAGGCTGTCTTGTCCCTGGAGGCCATAAGAGGCCAAGCGCGACGTAGAGTTCCGCCACTCAACACACAATGCAAATGAAGATGTTAAAACTACCTACCTACCTTTAACTTTTAACCGGCTTGAAAATGGAAGATCATCGATTTTTGCAAAAATCAACAAAAATAAAATATACATATATACAAGACATCTTTTGGTTTATTAAAGTTATATTGAGGAATTTGCATTTATGCTTCTTTTAAAACTGTAATTGTAACTGTATTGTGTAATTAGTTGTAAGAGCCCTTATTACTTTTATTTCTAAGTATATTTTGAAGACTACATTTAGCAGTGGACAAGAACAGGCTGATGATTATGTATTATAATAGCATTCCCTAAAGTAAGTAGTGTTTCTAACAACAACTAACAATCATGCGGCAGTGTTTCCAGGTCGATATGACATGGGTGGTACCTTCAAAAAGCGCGTCTATCTCCATCTTAAAGGCTGGCAATGCACCTGTAGCTCCTCTGGTGTTGCACGGGGTCGTGGGCGGCGGTAATCACTTACCATCAGGTGACCTGAATGCTAGTTTGCCTTGTCCTTTTCCATAAAAAAAACATTTTAAATTAAAACTAAAAGTATTTGTTTATGTTTGTGCATATAATATAAAACATTGAAATCCTTTATTTATGTTAAATGCTAGAATACAGTATAAAAATTCTTTTAATATCGCCATCTCAAATAATCGTCAAAAATATTTTTGAAAAATGCATTATCAAAGCAATATGTGACGAAAAAGCAACAAGGTATCTAATATTTAAATCGTTCTGGGGTGGATATCTATATTTTGACTAGTGTTGTCACATCGATCGAAATAGTGGGAAAATGAAAATAATTTGCCACAAGTGGGAATTGAACATATAACTTTCGTGTTTAGTCAGATCGCGTGGCCTTGAGTTCCGTCACTCAACACGCAATGCCTCGCTTATTCTAAGAAAATTGTGATTATTCTTGTCGATATTAAACATAATATATATATATATATATATTTAATTATGTTTGTTATTTCATCAGCGCCACCTGCTGAAATATTATAAAGTACGTAGCTGAAATATGTTTCTGTATGTGCTTACTTACCTTACAGATTTAATTACTTCGTTTTATGATGAGGCTGTCGTGGCGCAGGGTCACAAGTGTGCAACTATAAACGCGACGGTTGGGGGTTCAATTCCCACTCGAAATATTTAAAATAATTCATATTTTCATTTCCTCGCTCAAATACGAGGCACAGCTCGGAGTTGAGTTCCGCCTCTCGACATATACTTACTGCCTTAAGAATTCGGGGGAAAGTGGAAAATAGAAGTATCTTAGTAAGAACAGAGTGTATTAACCCTCCCTTTGCTTACCCTGCTACATACGGGATACAGTGTAAAACAGCATGATGTAGTTTCTTCTTTCCTTTAAAAATGTGTAAAGTTAATAGACAAAGTGATTTTAGCTAAAGGTGAGATATGTAGATAAGATATGTAGTGTGCTTCCTACTGCTATTATTTACTTTTAAAAACTTTTCGCTTTGCCCGTCAAATAAAACTTCACTTAGAATTCACATCAAGTTAGTATCATACACAATCACTTTGACACAGTGGCGTCATGAAATGAACTTAATTAAAATTAATAAAAAAAACATATTTTTACTGAATAACATAATTTTTATTAAGTTCAACATAATACATTAAAATCAATTAAGGTTGAAAAAATAGTGCCTCCATCTGTCGTCTAAACGAAAAACTAAAAAGTGCATCCAACCTGCAAAATATGTAACGTGCGTGATTTTCATATGTGATGTCAGAGGGTGTTTCTCATTAAATTATATTTGCGTTTAGGTTGTTGCAGATTCAATCCGCCCTCGAGAGAATATACATAGTGCCGATCAGTAAGCAAAAAACTTTTTGTCTGTAAAGTCGGCTTACGGACGATGATATACCTGATAATGTCATAAGAAAATATATGAAAAAAATGCATACGTTTACGAATTACCTACACTGAATTATAATCACTGAATTATCATAATTTTATATAATACTAAGGAGTTAATAGAATATATATCATCGATAAATTAACAATTGTTTGTTCACAACAGCGAATGAATAGATTCAACTTCAGAAGCCGAACGCTTAGACCGATCGTCCCTCTTTATCGCTTGATCCACGCTCTCGCTTGCATGCTTGGCTCAGGCAGAACGTGATAATGAGTCACGTTTTAGCAGCCGGCGTTCATTGATTGATAAGATTTCAGTTTATTATGTCAAAAATGATGACTTTGAAACTATCACAATAACATGTAAAAACAAAAAAATATATTAACTATTGCTATCTCTATTTTTTACCTGATTAGATGCAACAATGACGCGTACTTCGCTATTAATTTTGTACAATTCTTATGTTAGAACATATCTAGAGACCAAATATATAGAATCAATTGAAAGATTATAAAATAAATTTCTTAAAATTCCATTTTAACTCATCTTTCCATTCTCATAAAACGTAGAGATCATAAAGATCAGACAGACGTTTTTTAGACACTTTTTCCAGTTTTCTACTTCTTCTTCTTAATAAGGAGTCCCTATTGGTCAAAAGTGTGTTTCGTTGTAATGCTACTCCTCCTAGACCGTTACACCTACAGCTCTGAAATTTTGCAGGAACTTTATTGGCGACACGGTGATACCAGCGAAGTAGTCTGGTGATAATTGTAATTGTAGTTTTTGAGTAAATAATGTGAAAAGAGAGTTAACGTTTTGAAATTCACGCGCAGAGATTGAACTTTGACTAATCTAAAGCAGCGTGCTCAAAAAACTGAAAATTTCGCAAAATTTTACGCAACATAGCTTTGCTCAGTTCCATATGACTGTGGATCCGTGGATCATAGTATATAACTAATCTCCATGAAATTTCAACTCATATAAACTGAAACGTGTAAAATCAACTGTTACGTGTATAGATGGCGTTGTGCTATAGTTATACGAATGCGGTAAACGGTACGGAATGGAAAACGGTAGTTCGTCTAAGAGCTCGTGTACCATCCGAATAGGAGTCGTTCTTCTTCCCATAACATGCTAACTATTAAACACAGAATTTCCTTTATTTATGAAAAAGCAAAAAAATATAAAATAAACATTCTTCTAAAAATAAACGTGTTACAAAATTTGTAGAGTTGATTTTAGACATTGATTTAGACTTCTAATGGATTACTCATTTAAAGTCAAACAGAAATAAACGTATAAAAGTCAACATTCATATTTATAATAAATTCATAATATAATTCATATATAAAAAAAAATCAGTGATAACAAAAAGTAATGATTTAACTGTTTAGCTTTCACAGACTTAATGTAAGTTAAACACAAACTGAATTCTCGGCTGTATAGTACGAACGACGAGTTATGGCCGTCCTGTATTTAGTTTTAGATGGCTATAGCAGATTTGTTTTTAGGATTTTTTCTTAGTATTGATCGTTTCCGAGTACATATTGCGCACATAGCTTAACATCAGGGCGGCCGTAATTTGTAAGTATCGTTAAGATGAGCGTTAGAAGATAGCATAAAATAGAATGAGAAAGAAATAAAATGGAATGCACTTGTAAAAACATTATCTTTCAATTTGCAGATATAACATTAGTACGAATATTTTAATTAATTACGTAAATTTTATTTTATTAGAATGTCCCAAATTGGGAAACTCGTTTAATTATCATTTTATGTAAGTAAACTATTAATTCTTAGTAATAACTTAGATTTATTAAGAGCTGATAGAAACATGGAGAGCGGAATGTCGTAACACTACTCTTCCTCTGCCTACCCTGCTCCATGCGTGATACATCATGAAGCTGATAGAAATATATGTTACTGAATCCACAACCAGTCGATTTTACAGTCACGCTTTGTGCCCCTGCGCCACGACTGGCCTCTTTTGTTAAATTTTCTTTTTTTTTTGTTAAATTAAACATAATACATTTTTATTTATTTTTCATTTATACATCTAAAACTTTGAACTCAAATGCCAGCTTTATATAAAACAACAAACATAAAATAAAGAATATTCGTATCAAAAATTTGGATAATTTATCGAAAGTAAATTATTTTTAGAATTTGCCATGCAAAATAATATATATATTGCCACTACAGAATATCACTTTGATCTCAAAACCTATATTTATGGTATTGCAACATAAAGTGGAGGTGCGATGTTGTCATTATATAAATAAGTATACTTTATAATAAAATCAAAATATTTTATTTAATATTTCTTCACAATTAAAATAAATATATTTTTTAAAAGTTTCTTTTTCTATAAAAGGTCATTTAATTTCGTAGTGAAAGTTTATGTTATTAGATATTTTTTTAGCTGGCAGCACTGTTCATTTATGGTTTCATTCCGTGCTGCATGCGTTGACGTTCTCAAATACATTCTGGTCGGCCATATTTTCCTGTCGTCGTGCGTGGTGCGTGTGTCTATTATTGAATCGCATCTCAACAGTTTGGGTAATTATCATCTTATTTCATAATATCTAATATTCCTACCGTTGTGAGTGTTTATTCGAAAACTAACCTCTCTATCAAAATCTTATTAGGATGGTAATTTAGTGCAGAGTAGTAGGATTATGTGTTCAATCTGTTGGTAGTCGCAGTAAGCACGAGGCGACAGCTACTATAGTCTATTGCGTGCTATGTCATCATATATAAATAATACACAAACTTTTGTTAAAGTTTACATAATTGAAATTCTGTTTATTCACACTCTAAAACTTTGGAGGTAGGATTTTACTTATTATACTTTGTATTATTAATTTAAACTATATGGCTTTAATCTTAAAGCTATTAAAAGTTTATTGGAATCTTAATAAGTACGAAAAGTGATTAAAAGTGTATCTAGTGTTTATAAGTCATGTCTTTCTTTATGTACGGAAAATAACATAAGTTCAATACTGTCAAATAACGGCGCGGAAATGAGGTAATCATAAACTTTTGTTTTGTACACGGAGGTATCAAATAAATAATAGATCAGTTAAAAATGAGTAAAAAATGATTGGGTATGTATTGTGATATTCAAATAAGTTTTAAAACTTTGTTTATATACTTAGCTAACTTCATGTGGTGATGTAAACAATGCATTTCAATACGAAATTTTTCAATCTCAAATAATTTATTTTTATAGATTAATCTAGAACTAATTAATCCTGATATAAGGATTGGATTTATTAAAATGTCTTAAAGTGAATATTTTGATAACTTATCTCCCTAATGTCAAATGCTTAGAGTTGACCTACATTTTAATATTTATAATATGTATGAATTTAATTAAAGTTGTTTACTTCTCTACATTTAGTTTACTTGATTTACATATAGTTTTCTATATATTATGTTTATAGATGTTTTAAATAATATATATGTCTTTTTATATGGTGTTGGTGAATATTAAATATTGTTACTATCAGGGATGTTATGAATAGGTGTAAGTGTAATACTATATAAGATTTGATAATAGATAAAAAAAATATAAGATTATCTTTTGATTTTGAATAATTTCAGTTCTTAAATTGTGATATTTTTAAAGAATCTGTTATTGACAGATTGGAACATTTGTTGTTAATTTTTTTAGTAGTAACAAAAGTTTTTCATGCTTATGGTTACTATGTTCTAAGTACTAGTGTTTCAGCACAGCTAGGCAAACTCATCAACCTGTCATAAGAAGTCTTTCTTAGGTTCTGCCAATATCTAAGACTTTCTGCAACTTGTATCTTGTTTTTGGAGACAGTTGTGGAGTTCCATAACATTCCTGATTATTTTAATATAAATATATATTAACTTATTATTCTAACCATTATGTATTTTTTGAACTAAATTTATATGCCTATATTTGATTTGTATTTATGTAATGCATATGATTAAGAAATAGCCTTGCGAAATATATGTCAAAATACTTTTTTGGAATTTCATAATATTACATATATTATAAATGTGAATTTGTTTCTGTACATAAATGATAATTTTTATTGTTTATAAATGGGGCTGTTGTGGTGTAAATGTGATGATTTTGGGTTCGATTCCCACTTAGCAAATGGGTTATTTTAAGTTTCTCAAGACAAAGTTCAGCATTGAGATCTATCACTTAACATACAATATCCCAATGGTTTTATGAAAAGAGGGAAACAGTATGTACTCTTACAGTATATTAGGTTCATCTCTGCCTACCCTGCTATATGCAGGATATAGTGTGAAGCTATTAAAAAAACTAAAATAATTTATTTTTGGTTTACAGTGTAAATATTTCTATAGAATTTTGGATTACATTGATTGTATTGTACAAATTCCTTTAGTTTATAGTTAATACAACTCATTTTCATAGCATTTCTGTGTAAAAATGTATGTTATAATTGTAGAAATAATGTATAAATACATATGTTTATGAAGATTCATAACATTTTATTTATATTATTTTGTTATTTTATTTTTATTAATACTTTAATAGGCTTACTAAAAATATAGCAACCATATATAACAACATTTTAGTAGCACTAACCACCTATTAAATTATCTTTTACTCACTTTAACTTTTTTAACCGTAGTGTAGCTTTGTTTTAGTATATGCATATATTATAAAAGAAAAATACATCAGCAGGATTCGAACTCGCATTTTGCTTATAACATACCTACAGAAAAAGTAGAATAATAAAATATACCACTTATCTAAATGAAACTATTTTCAATGAATGAATTTCATATGCCTTAGAATAATAAAATAAAATAAATATATTACACAATAAATTTCAATAATTTGTATTTTTGCTTTAAAATGGTCTTTATGTATATAGCTTCATCTATAGTATTGAAATAGTTTCATTATAATAATAAAAAAATGTGATGACTAAAAAACTAAATAAATTTCCATTTACACACATTTCATAAACAAGTTAGTGAGTATTTAGATTCTTCATTCAGGTATTACTAATTTCTTAATAGGCTCAGCGATTGATGTCAATCAGTCAGAGTTTGATAGATATTATATATATATATTTTTAATTTAAAATTATATCAGTATATAGCGATTGCTCTAAGCGAACTTCACTATTAAAAGCGAATGATGGCTACGCTCGTTGAATACATAAAACTTACAAAAATATTTGTGTGGATACAATAAACTATAATACATATAATAATATAAATTATCCTTTCATAAAACACTTTTAAGAATTAAGTATTACATCAGAAATAGAAATTGACATTGTATGGCCAAAAAACGTCAGTTTTTGTCATTACTAATTTGTAATTTGGAATAGAAAGAAATTGGAAGTAGGTACAGTTCAGAAAAAGTTTGGAGAATTGAATATTTCTAAAATCACTATACTCGATAGAAAACTGTAGACACTGTATTTTTGTAAAATAAACAATGTAAGGTACGTCTGTCAAAATTCAATTATTGGCATCTACAGCAGCTCAATTCCATATTTATTGAAAATATTATCATATGAAAACCTCCCTCGGAAGGTAAATTGATCCAGATAAGTTGAGTTGGGATTACAATCCCGATGTATACTTATATACTAATATTATGAAGCTGAAGAATTTCTGAGACACTGTGTCTGCTGTTAAAGCTATGAGCATTTAGAGTGTATTATCTTATTTCATATGTGCGTTGTCTGTCATTCACACAGTAAGTAGACTATTGAGCTGCCAAAGCTGAAGGCCCCAAACACGTAAATTTATCAACATCTGTGGTTGTAAAGAGAGTGACAAATTTCGTGAGTGACAAGCTAGACCAAAATTAAAACATAACTTCTAAACCATTTTTTTTTTGCTAGCCTTTACTAGTAGTTTGCTTTGCGTGGTAATTAACACGATGTAACGTAGCTCACAGCCTATCTCGATAAATGGACTATCTAATACAAAAAAATCAATTCGAGCAAGTAGTTTCGGAGATTAGAGCGATCAATTATACAAACTCTCTCTCTCTCTCTCTCTCTCTAATTATAGTAATAATATAGAAGTCTAGGTTACCTCGAAATACATATATAAATCTTATCTTTTATATATAAATTTTAATTGGCCATTGTGGCGCATATTCTATATATAAATATGAAGCGAGCGTTTTTTTTAATAAAACACAAATTTTAAACTAGAATGTACTAAGCATTTTATTTGAAGTGCTCGCAATTGCTTTCTATACATTTTGACCACCTTTGAGGCAAGTTGTAGATACCACGCAAATATAACAGGTCGTCTTGACGCAAACCATTTGGAGACCCACTTTTCGACTTCTTTGTAGGAATCAAAATGCTGCTGATCAAATGAGTGTTCCATTGATGAAAACTAAAGGTAGTCGGAAGGAGCCACGTCTGGTGAATACGGCGGGTGCGGTAGCACGTCCCAGCCCAGAGCTTTTATAGTATGTTTGACGAGTTTTGCTGCATGACTCGGAGCATTATCATACAAACAAAATAACCTTTTTGTATTTTCTGGCCCATTCTGGTCATTTTTAAATCAATGCTTAGTTCAAATTGATAATTTGTTATCGGTAGCGTTGGATATTAACAGGTTCGTCGGGTTTTCGAAGTTTATAATACACCACCTCCTTCTGAACCCACTAAACATTGATCAATGACGTTTTTCCGAACCGATTAGGCTTGGCAGTCGATGTAAATGCTTTTCCTGGGTTTACCCATAAGTTTTGGCGTTTAGTTTTCTTAAAATAAATCTACTTTTTTCATCCCCAGTCACAATTCAATGCAATACTGACTGCGTTTTCTTACGTGTTGTAGAAGCAACGTTTCACATGTAGTTTTTCGCTTTTCCATGTACCTGTCATTCGATTTATGTGGCACCTATTTTCCACACTTGGATCTTTCCCATAGCTTTTAAACGATCAGAAATTGTTTGTTATGCAACCTTTAACATTTTTGCCATTTGTTTTTGACTCGGTTTCATCTTTATCTAATATTGCTTGCAATTCGACATCTTCAAACTTTTTTTTCGGTCTTCCAAGTTCTTCATCCCGCATTCATTCAATTCATAAATAATTATATCTGAACTGTAGAAACCATCTTTTGCATGTTGCTTCCGATGGAGCATGATCACCACAAGCCTCAACCGCAGCATTCGATGCGACTCCGCAACACTTTTCTTTAAATGTCAACAAAAAAAATAATGCCTTCCGCAAATCATTATTTTCCGGTACAAAATTCACATTTATATCACTTTTAACAATATTACGTTATGTGTACTATGACTTGATGTTTCCTAAATATGTTTGACATATGTAATATCAATAAAATTAAAGAAAAGGCTTGTTCACAACGAATGTTCTTTGTTCATAACACACCACAACAAGACATTGAAGGCGTTTCGAGGTTTCATCAAGGAATCTTCCTTTAATGTCTTCAAGTCGGGCGGAAAGTTCTGAACGGCGTGTCTAGACACTATGCTCTCTCTGTCTATTTCTCCCAGCTATGAAAAAAAACCGTGAACCGTTATTAATATAGTGTTTAAATATGATACCAAAGATATATAATAAATTTAAACCCACTAGACTCCCGCAAATGTAATTTGAAATGATCAGGCCATACAGAGATTTTGTTTTCAGTTAGTTGTCCAAAGATGCTTTTACAGTCTGTTATATAATTTGTTAAAACATTACATAAAAAACACACACACAAACACACGGATTGGAATCAAACTTAGAAACATTGAAACTTTCACCTTATATTACAATATGTATCTTGTCGATCTAGAGGTACCAAAGCACTCATAGTCCGCGAGGTCTTATCTGAGTGTTCATATATAGTGTTGGCGTAACGTTGGCCGTCAAGCGCGGCGCATCCCTTGCTTGTTCTAAACCGGTGCATATTGTTTGTTGACAACCGGTCTTCACCTCTTGTACTGTGAGCAGCGTCACATAATTAATTCTTAATTCATAATTATTTTTTTAATTTTGTATTAGATTTCTTGAAAGAGTACAAAAATTAAGAAAAAAAAATAAATAAATTGTGGACTTAATGATATGCGTAATGGAACAATTAAATCAGACGACAGGAAATATTATGAGGAAGCAGTCTCCGGTGTAGTTTTTAGGTAAAACTTTTTTTATTGATCGTTTATTGACTGAATAAACTTTATTTTTGTAAGTTTTTTTTGACCGTAGATCTCTAACAGAAATTCAAAGCTCAATTTAAAAATCGCTATGCTAGAAAATAAAAAAGTATTTTAAAATAAATGAAATAAGTTTTATTAGAACAGAGCTACAACGATTAACAATATTTATGAAGATCATAGTCATGGATAATGTATCTAACAAAAATGGATATTCCCAAACGCAATCTACAGAGTGTTTCTATCAGCACCACTTTAAATGAAACCACGTCTTTACTACTCTATAAAATCCGAATATACAATTAAAACAAAAGATTTTGCCAAAAATGAAAAAGTTGTTTTTTGAAACAAAATAATTAATAAAATTATCGTTTTAATATAACGCCATTTGTCAATAATGCACGCAGACGCAAACCTATCGAAGTGATAACGCCGCACACGCCTCATTCACGAACTCGAGTCTTAGGTAATGTCGGCGATGTTGAATTGCGTAAAATAGAACGAGAGATTTCCCTTTTCGTGTTCTATATGATTTTTGAGAATGAAACGGTAGATTGGCAACGCTTAGTAGTATTTTTATAGTAGTAGGTGTTTACGTTATTGGTATCTATCTAATCGTACCCACGTCACAAGAAAAAATCTACGTTTAAACTGTTGAGGTATCTTGATTATTTCTTTAGTTATGGATTTGAAATATTTTACCTTATACGTTGTTCCCGTAAAAGGAGCGCAGACACTAACACTGTCTATAGTTTAAAGTAATATTCTAAAGATAAAGTCAAATCAGAAATCAATTCATTTTACATTCCTGTCCAATTTATGTGAGTTAAATGCTAATTGGCGTATCTGAGTTCTGGTTCTGGCTTTAAGACGGCTTGATAATTTACTATACCAGCTTACTATATTTGCATCCAAAAGGTGTCTTGCTAAACAAGTCTGAGCATTTACCTCTTCTTTCTTCTTTTTTTATTGAGACACTTCCGTTCCTCCTTTCCGCCGAATGCTCAGGGTATTGGGTTTTAAGATGGTAAACAGTGCTACCAGAGCGAGGCAATTAAAATATTAAATATTTCATTCATCCGAGTGGGACTCGAACCCACTAACCGTAGCGCGTACAGTTGTGCCCATCTGCCGCGACGGCGTCCGACCTATTATCATAATACTATCAACTTAATTAATTTAAACGAAAACAATTATCAAATTAAATGAATTTTTTACATAACTTCTATCTTATATATTATTCTAATGTATAAGATATATTACTGTAAAATTTCATTTAAATGTGTTCAACAAATTTGTTTTAGGTAAAAGTGGAACATGCTTCCAACAAGTAAATAGAAACAATATAAATATAATAATGTCCTTGAGTCAATATCTAATCATAACCATCGCAATGATTAAGCTGGACTATTAGGCGTGCTGTTCTTCATCACATATTCCAGATGTATAATCTTTGTTATATCAGAAGAAAATGTCTAACACATTGAACTTCTTTTATTAAAGCCACATTTTATTATTTGTTATAGTTTAGCTCGACTCTTATTTATGGTTGTTAAGCCAGATCCAGAGCTTTTCTAATGGAAAATGCTCATCACACTCATTTGTTACAAATTAATTATATCTTAATAGTGGGCGCGCGCAGCTTCGCCCGCTTATTTGCACCCTTAGGGTTGAATTCTAAAAAAATCACGAAACACGTATTCAATTAAATATTTTTAACAGTCTAAATTTAAACTTTTTTTTATAAAAATCGGTGGCAATTTAAAGATTTTTCCATATAAACTTTCAACCTCTTATTTGAACCCTTAGGGGGTGAAATCTAAAAAATCAAAATATTAATAAGAATATTCAAAAATTATAGATTCCTGTTCTGTTACTATTTTTATATTACCCAAAATTATTTTTTTCGTCAAAATATTTAATATATAGACGCATATTTTGAACTGTTTTATTATAGTGATATGATAACCAAATTAGTTTAGGCAATTTACTTAATAGCCTTAGAATCGTACCATTGGAAATACAACCCTACATCTAGTACACACAGACCCTAGCCAGCCACTATATATGCTCTGTGCGTAACATATCCTGTGCTTTTCATTTAAGTTATGAAACGTCAATAGAGCTACTAATTGCTTTACGGAGGCCTTTATTCGTTGAGCATACGATTTTGAAGCCTAAAATGTACTGTTTAAAGTTTATTTTGCTGTGTTCGTTGAAATTTCCAACATTTACCTGTGCAAGGTTCACCAGGGTTGTAGTCTGTGCTATTTTATATTATTTGCACAGATGCTAAATTTATGTACTAATTGGATTTTCCTGAAATTATCATATTGATGTTTATTGATTCCTAGAATTTGTAATTTTATGCTGAAGTTCATTTGGGAAGCGTTATGAGTGAAGGTTTTATATGATATTAAGTATGACTGATACGCGATGGTGATTGGTTCGATTCTTACTCGGAATGGTAAAATATTTGTATAAATATAAAATTATATATATATATATATATATATATATATATATAATTATTTTATTGTACAATTTAGTTTTTTTTTAGTTTATGCACAAAAGTATAATTTCGAAGTTGGTATTTTTTTTTTATTATTATTTTATATGTATATATAAATATATCTTCTCATTTTTAAAGTCGGTTTAAAATTAAAGTTTTTATTTACAGCAATATTTAATTTTGGCCCCTAAGTCCTAATCGTTGAGGAGTAGTTTGGGTGTACTACCATCAATAATTTCGATTTTCATGGGATTCCATAATCAGATCCTCACTTGATGGTAATGAGACCAATGGGAAAGTACATTCTTTCAAATAAAAAAAAAATATCGGTCCATAAATAGCGGAGATAACGATGGACAAAAAATATATTAACGTTAACGAATATAAATCCACATTTTTGAAATAAGAATTTGGCTACGATTTAAGGAATCGAACACACATCCATCGCTTATACAGTCGGATGGCTCCTTATATATTTGTAAGTTAGAAATGAAAAAAGGTGGGCGTGAAAATAAAATAAATTATTGATGTTTATATTGAATATGGATGAATATATTTAATTAATTAATTACATATTATACGCTTCACTGAAACATAAAGTTCCGTTCAAAGTTGTAAAGTCCGCTATCTTTTTGGTAATTGACACGTTACTATTGAAACTCGATTATAATGTATAGATATTTTAAAATATTGTTATTATAACGTGAGTAGTAAATAAATATATTTATGTAGGCTAACGGGGTTAAAATGTCCTGCTTTCGAATAGACACATCACTTGTCGCTCAACTTGCTGTATCAAGTTAATCTGGAGTTTCATCGATAGGGCTATAACAAATAATCTTCGTGGCCTTGCCGGTGTGGCTGATGATGAATAAACTGATGATAGTGTATATGACACATTCTAAGTGCCCGAGGTGACACTAACCTTAGATAGAGTGGATTACATCGAAACCATTAACGTGACGCGATATAGCCTACCTTACTGGAATAATGGACTTTGCAACACAAATCTGTTTTTCCATTCGAACCCAACTTATCAGTCTTCGGCTTTTGAATCTTGGAAAACTAATCATTGCTGTCACATAGCAATGCGTAAAATGTATATTATTTTTTTATTAAAATGCGGACTCAAATGTCTCTGGACATCTACGTAATGACCATATAAGTCGCAAGTTAGCTATGAAATATGGTATTCCTACCTTTGCTAGGAATACTATATTCCAAGTGTTTACTTGATTTTTAATATTCCTTAATTTATTTTATTACTTTATTTAATATATATTCCTTGCCACACATATACTGTAACCAAAATAACGTAACGAAAATCGTTTCGGCGTTTGTCACTTATAAGTTTGATGTATTTTTTTTAAAGCGAAGAAAAGAATGCACCGATTGTTAGCGAAAGAAAAAATTGATACTTGCAGAAAGATAGTATTATTTTTGTTTTACAAAGACTACTTATACAATATGAAAAACTTTCAGTTCCATTCATTAATAATTCATTATTGAACCATATCAGGGTCGGCAGAGGGAATCTAGTGTCAAGACTTCGTTTTGCGATGTACCATCCAAATTTTTACTAAAATGTCTCAACATCGTGTGTTGAGTGGGGGAAGTCAAATTTTGTCAACTCAAGTCTACTAGAGAGGGGAAAAAAATAGTTTTAATATAATTCTACATATTAACCTAGTAGAGACCGGTCCCACAACGGTACATGTTATTTTCAGGAATTAATAATTCCAATTAAAAAACTTTCTTCTATTGGATAGTTCAGTCCATTGGACTAACCATATGATTACATCATGTTAATCGTTTCGATGCAACCCACAGTACCTGCGGTCAGTTATCTCGGGCATTTACAATGTGTCATGTGTTATAAGCAATTTATAGTTATTTCGTTTAATGACGTTGGCAAAGCCTTAGGTGAAATATAGTATATAATAAAACTAATAGAGAATTAACGAAATCACTATCGTTTAAAGTATCTCAGTAGTATCACTATATATCCCGCATGTAGCAGACTAGGTAGAGGGAACTTAGAGTTAGATTCTCCGTTTCTCCGTTGAGTGGCGGAACTCCACGCCACGCTTTGCAACTAAATAAAAATTGAAGTATCTCATGTTGTAGAAAAGCTTTTCAATCCTAGTATCCTAGTTTATTTCTATCCATTAGTATTTAGAAGTCATTCATTAAATTAGTTAATTTAATAATCGATTTTCCTCACATATAGAAATATTTACGTTTCTTAGAATTCTGTTTCGTGGCAGGTTATAGTAAACTATGTTTCACGTCGATGAGGCTTTAATTAAATGTTCTTACCATTGGCTTTCGACTAAATAACATTTTTAAATGTATATGATGTATACGATGATCGCAGGCTCGCTCGGCCCCCATTAGTGGGAAACCCCCATTAGTATAGTGCTCGTAGTGTGGTTCAACAAGCGCCGGTTTGAGTTCACAAACAATAAAGTGAATTATGCTCTCTCTATGTTATAGTTATAGTAGCTTGTAAAATATATATTGTTGAAATTTCCTTCATACGATCGGAGATAGAAAAGAAAATAAGACCTTTTTTTTCTTAATTTCCAATAAAGATCGCAAAAAGATTAAATCTGCGATAATCCGGTTATCAATCTGTTGCTAGACGACCAGATTAACTTAAGCGATCCTGTCCGATCATTTTAAATTGGAAAAATATCCATATCTTTGAATTGCACGTGACTAATATTCATAGACACTTCAGATGATGGCTTCAGATGATTTATAGATTTTTTTTTTTAGAGAACGAGAGATACTTACTGAACACAACTAGCTGTAAGCCGTAATCAATTCTTCAAATTTATGTAAACGCGCCACGAAAATTTTTGAATCATTATTCAAATCATTAAGAAAAATCAAGCATCAAGCTGTAGTGTCATCGTTGCAGATATCGAACTTATAACTAGATAGCAGACAATCCACTATCAGTTCTAATCGCACAATCTGTGAAAAAATATTGAAAAATAAATAATGCAATTTAAAAAAAACAGTGTAATGCTAGGATGCGTTGAAGGACAGGTGGTAGGGGTGCAGATGGGGGGTAGCCTAGGAAGTCCGCGCTCGCCTGGGCCCGACAGTCGACTCGCAGCGTTCGGTCTAACCTGACGCTAGTGTCTGCTCATATCGTGCTCTCGTGGCATATCGTGTCTTTGCTCACAACACTCCCCTCCCCCCATCCTCCCTTATTCTCTCACTTAGTCTTTCTCGCCGTTTTATCTCTCAATTTTGTCTAAAATGTACTTTTTCAAGTGATTTTGTGTTTGTTTGTGCGAACTTTGAAACTTTGAAAACTTTTCTCCAGAACTTTATAAACTTTATTTTGGACAATTTTCTTTTGTTTTTATTTTTTATTTTATAATTAATACTCTTTTAGTTTAATTTAGATTGGTTTTTTACATTTAATATTTTTTTGTTGTTTTTGTTTTTTAATTTTAAATAAATAATTTCTATTTTTAAAAAAATAATCGTTACTTTGACGTCGAAATTTGGAGACCCTGCGGATTGTATGTCGATACCACACTTCACAACCTGGAAGGTAAGAATTGATAATGTTACAGACGTAGACGTTTGATTTACAGTTGCTGCTGCCTTATCCTTGTCTAAACATTAAAGTAACTATGGGTGACCGCAACAATCCCATCAAATTTGGCCCCGAATGGCTCCGCAACTTGTCCCGCGAGCGCAGCGCCGGGCGCGGCATGAATGCAAGGCCCGGGGCACGCCCTGGAGGGTCTCAGGTTGCCTCCCAGACGGCCTCAGGTCCTCCCCAGCCAGGACCCTCGGACACAGCTAGCGCCTTGAGGTCCGAGCCGAGTCCCAGTACCTCCTCAGGTGCACACACAAGGGCCCCACATAAAGTGCTCCCAAAAATACAGCTAGCTAAGTTGCGGTAAGTCTAGACTTAAAATTTTCAGATGCTGTCCTGCCTCCAGTAGCTGCTGGGAAAAATTTAATTTATAATTTTTATTATTAGTCCCCTCATTACCCGAGATGTTCTGATTTTTTGCGACTATTGTATTTTTTTTTACTTTTTATTTCAAACTAATTTGCTAACCAATTTCTTTTATTAGTTTTTTTTACTACGGACCTTCGTTGAGTTGTGAAATTCAATTTTTCATTTTATTCGTTTATAACATTTCGTGCAGTTACGGCAGGGAGGAGATGCTAGCACTTTACGACAGGACAACAGAAGCTCCCGAGGAGCTCAAATACTTTGACCTGTTATATCAGCCCCGGGGGAAACCACCTGTCGCGCTTATCACATTCGACGACGACATGGTACGTTGGTCTTTATTTTCTTTTTTTATAATAATTGCATTAGATTCTATGTTTCAGAATGGCGGAAGAGTGTTTATTGCATTGACTTTTAAAAATGTATTTCTATCTTAGCGTTGTAATTGATTCCAAAATTATTTTTCATATATTCATGTTGTGTTTTTGAATTATCTATCATATTGTTTTATCTATCTATTAAGTCATAAAAGTTTCTCTTGATTATTTCATAGTCAGTTATTTATACATGGGGGTTAGCTAGAACATAAATAATTTAACTGTAAAATTTTTATCAAAATCTATTTATGTTTAAAAATAAGAAAATGAAGATATTCAAAAAGAAGCGGTCGTCTATGAAATTAAATGAAAATATCTCGACTTACTAATCAAGTCAAGCAGTAAACTGCAGTTTAAATCAAATCTATCCCCATAAAGTAAAACAGGTTTTTTTCATTCTAAAATAAAAGTATGGGACGTAGTATATCCTTTATTTCGGAATATAAAAAAAAAGGTTTTTCATATATGTCAAATGAACTTTAGATTTAGCCCGAATTCTCGCTAAAAATAATTTCGGTGACTGAAAGGTGAAAAATATGAATGTTATTATAGTTTATTTTGTGCTAAAGTAACGTCAAACTATGGCTTTGTGACGTTTTGGTTATCTACGGGATTAACGGAACGAACTTCTCAATGAGAAGTGAAACAAAGGGTTTATAAAGTTTTTTATTAGTAAAAACAAGGGTTATTTATGTTTTGGAACCTTTTTGGTTATTCTTTATTATTATCACTAAACTAAAAATTTAATTTTGTAAGGTAAATTTATGCGTTCCTTCCCGCGTTATATGAATATATTTTTAATTTATTTATTTCTTATTAGAATACACAGAAGAAACACAAGTAATACCAATTAATAAAACGTTGAATTAATACTTCCTTAATAAACCTTATTTTGCCTGGTGGTAATGGTCGAGACTTAATTAAAAAAAATCAATCATGTTTGTTTGAACTCATGTATTTGGATGAATTTTTGTCACGTCGCCAGCAATGGCAACACGCATGGGCAGACTCGACCGGAATATTACCACCCCCGGCGTTTAAAACCGGCGTGAAGTAGTGGCTTTATGCCACTGCGTTTCGCATCAGGTAATGCCGGGCTCCGGTGCCCAACCCACCTTACAGGCAGGCAACGCACCTGCAGCTCCTCTGGTGCTGCACGGGGT